>UESW01000082.1:0-107433 GCA_900491605.1 Calamus simplicifolius
AAATATGGCACTTTGATATTTGGTCAGATTATAAATAGGAAAAAAGCTTTACAACAGGATTCCTCATTTATGGTCAGACTTTGAAGATTTTGTTTCCTTTATAGACAGATGCATTGCACTTGCATTCAAATTTTGCTCTGTTTCCTTAACAAAACAAAACAAATAATTCATACGAGATGCTTAAGAGACTACATAGTAGTTGATGATGATATTTTAGCAATTCTCATACGACAATTGTTATATATATAATCGGTTAAGACTTTGAATTAGGGATAAATGTTTGATTATTTTAATTTGATGATCACAAAATCTGTATTAAGCTTGCCGCCATTGATACTCATTATTCTTTTGTAAGAATATCGGGGTTTATATATATATATATATAATACATCAAACCATAGTTGTCAGATCCAGCTCGGACATTGACTCGGCCAAGGGCTCGGGTCATTGGATCACTGGTTCAACCGTTGAGTCTCCAGTTAAACCATTGATCAATTATTTTAATATAAAAATATATTTATATTAATAAAAATAATTTTTATAAAAAATTAAGGTTAACATGATAATAAAACTCATGGCCCTATTTGATTCAGGCTAGTCTAACCGATTCATGGGTGAACCGGATGGGTTGATCGGATATAATTTGGTGACTCTAGTCTCCACTATGTGGCTTAAAGTTTCTAATTCTTCTTTAATTATTGTCTTTGAGTATTTCAATTAAATTTATGTTTTAGATTTATGTAGATTTTTGGTACCGCTAAAGGATATAATCATAATTTTCAAGGTAAAACATTATTTTTTCAATATTTATAAAATATGACTAAATTAATGTTATGGATTATAATTTTATAATTTATCATGAATACAAGCAAAACATTATGTCTTGATTTTTTTAATATTATTAAAATAATCTATGAAATATGAAATAGTAGTAACTTTTGTAACAAAATGTAGCATTTTCTTTAATAATATTTATGCCAATGGAAAAATATATATAGCCACGTAACAAATGCCATAATGCCAGAAGGAAGAAGTTTGTTATACGATTTTGGTCTTCAATTGGGGTATAATTTTTAATCCAAATTATATCTAGAAGAAATGAAAATATTAAATTAGAAAATCCAGGCCTGATTCGCTTTTCAAATTGGGTTCAATTTTTGACCTTGCTGGATTAAACGATTCGAGTTTGGCCTGACTGATCGAGTCAAGAACGGAATGGATCGGCGGTAGACTAAATCCATTTGCAACCCGATGTTCTTAAAAATTATTTTAAAAATATCCACTCATCATATCAACGCTCCACTTTCCATCATACGTCCTCCGACCGTGGAGGGAGCAAGAAATACCGATGAACAGCAGCGATTAATTTTACAAGGTTAAGGCAGAGTATAATGGAAAATAATATTATAACAAACTTTTGGAAAAGCTTACATTGTTCTTCCCTTTCATACTGCATTAAAATATATATATATATATATATATTATAAGGCCATAATCCATAATATAAACCTGATTTCCTTCACGACCTTAATCCACGAGCTTGAGTTGATTAATCTTGGATGAGGATTTCCTGTCGCAGTGATTGAAAAGATCTTCGAAGGTCGCCGAAGATGCTCATGACATCCCTTCATATCGAACCACTTCAAGCAGGAAATTCTGACTCCGCTACGAACGACTCATAGCGAATCTGGAGGTGCCGTGCGGTTAGGGTGGTGGTAGAAGTGCCACCTTTGGAGACGGCGAGAAACAAGCTGTAATCTAGAGCCTCCAAAGAAACAAAGCAACAAGCTGCCTGTTGCCACGCTATAACATGAAGCTAGAGAGCAGCATGTTCAGTCGTTCCTCCAATTCAGGACTCCACCAAGGCGATCTCCACTGTCTGGCGAGAAGAGGCTGCCTCGAACCCCCCGGTCGCAAGATATTTAGGTATGGATGGTATTGGAACAACAGAAAAACTAATGGCGCCGGCCACCATGGATGATAGTTTTGGTTTGGGTTTTTGTCACGCCCCAGACCCAGTATCGGGCTAGGGTGACAACCCGCCGCGTGCCGGGCACGCAAGGCGTCACAAAAATTTTCACATTATATATATAAACCAAGTCAAATACAATACTAAAAGTTTTGGGCTAACACCCTTACACACCACAATAATAAAGTCTGGGCATCAAGCCCTACACATGTAATACTGGGGTTACAACAAAATAATGGTCTCATTTTATTTAATAGAAGATCCATCACCCCACCAATCCATCTTCAACCTCGTGGCTCTGACAAAAACATTGTAAGATTTTTGTGAGCTTACACTCAGTAAGTAAGCCACGTTATACAGTCAAATCATAGCATAGCAATCAATAAGCACATAAATGATTTGCATGCTTAAACATTCCACAAATACTCAAACATGCAATGTAAGTAAACCCACTGTTTATACTCTCAATGGTAACTGTAAATGTGACCCACGGCCCTGCAATATCTCAATAGTGTACCAACAAGCATCCCCCTACTGAAAGGGTCCAGATACCAGGGTCACGCCATGTCAAAATCCACCAGAACACATACTCTATATGTGTGATGCCACATCGAACCAAGCAGAACGTCCTCTAGATGTGTGATGCCACCTCATAGAACTCAGAACACATCCTCTAGATGCGTGATGCCATAGCGAACCCAAGCAGAACACATCCTCTAGATGTGTGATGGCATAAACAAGCAGAACACGTCCTCTAGACGTGTAGGTGGCATAAACAAGCAGAACACATCCTCTAGACGTGTAGGTGGCATAAACAAGCAGAACACATCCTCTAGACGTGTGTGTGGTATGACATGATAAAGGAGAACCGCGGCGACACATAACAGTACCTCACATCACATGCACTCATCATATCAATAACAACTCTATATTGCATAAACAGTGGATTATATTACTGAACAATTGCATGTAATAAATCACATCAATATCATAATAACTGCATCTCTCATGCATAGCATCCACATATGAAATCATAGCACATAAACAGCCATGTAATCATAATATTCATTTACCTTCAATTTAGCCAATAACATTTCTTCATGTCACAATTCACAATTTAAACATTCATATAATGAATAATTTATTAAATACTGATAACTGGCTTACTTACCTCAGTACGCAATCCAACAGGTATATATCAGCTAGTCAGATGTCTGAGCACCTACAGGATCATTTTACACAATTAATTTATTAGCAAAGAATATTAAAATGACCCTTATGATTTCTACCCAGACTAGTTCACGGGCCCTACTTTGGGCTCGAATATCTCCCACTATATACATCCAATTGGGGAAATAAAAATACCCCAAGAAACTAGAATTCACCCAGATTCTAGCCATATAAATATTTTGCTAATCCCAGCCCGTTACGGGGCCCAAAAACTAGCCCAAACTTCTAATGCTGCACGGCCCAAAAGGCCTGAACCGGCCGGCCCAGCCGGCCCGGTTCAAATCAAAGCCACCCGATCCCCTGTTTCACCGAACAGGGGACGGGAACTTAGCCGGCGGCCGGGGCCGCCGCCGGCCAAATTGAGGGCGGCCCGGCCGCCGGTGGCCGGGCCAGAGCCGGCCGCCGCCGCGGCCGGCCGCCAAACCTCCTCTCTCTCTCCCTCAATTTGTCACTTCTTCTTATTCTCCTCCGCGCGGCACATCACTGTGCCGGCGGCACGGCCGGCCACCTTGGCCGGCCGGACCTCCACCGGACGCACGCCCGGCGCCGGTGGAGGCGACAGGCCAAAGCTCGGGCCCGGCGAGGCGGCGAGCACGCCGCCGGGCCCGAACCAACCGGCTGGTTCGGAAGCCGACTTCCGCCACTGCGCGAGAGGAGGGCCAATTGGCCCTCTCTCTCTCTCTCTCTCCACCACCACCCCGCCGGACGCCTCCTCCGGCGCCGGCGGAGTCGTCGGCCAAAACTCAGGCCTGGCGAGGCGGCGAGCACGCCGGGCCTGAACCGAGGGATGGACCGACAACTCCCTCGCTCTCTCTGTCTCACGCTCTCTCTGTCTCACGATCTCTCTCTCTCTCCCACGCTCTCTCTCACGCTCTCTCTCTCTCCGCTCGCTCTCTCTCTCTCTCTCTCTCTCTGAGAGCAGGGGATTACCTGATGGATGAAGCGCGCCAGCCTGAAGGAAGGAGCCCTCATCCTCCTTATTTAATCACCTGCGCAGTGCTTTGGATCGGGGGTTTCTCGGAGACTAAACGCTTCGCCTGGAGCGAAGCGTCAGTCTGGGGAACCAACAGTCTGGAGCATGGTTCACCTAAACCAAGCCTGGTTCATCTGAACCAAATCTGATTCGTTTGAACCGGGTATTACAGTTTTGGTTTTCTCATCAGATAGAGTGGCAAAAAGAAATACAAGAGGAGACAAGGGAAGGAATATTGTATGGAAGATAGTGAGGAGAACGAGATAACAGGTTAATAATTAATCACAATTTCATCTCATCTCTGCATGGCCTTTTATAAAGACCGGTGCCTCTCTGGAGCCTTCTGCCTTCGATGTCTTTTTCCGAAAAGTGCTGTTTCATTACGTCTCTCTGAATCTTCTCATCCCGCATCCCACGCATTTATTCTATCTTTCCTAGACATTTTATATGCGGTCGCATTTAATTTTGTAACGCTTGTTTCGAATGTTCTAGTCTGATGCAAATTTATAACCCTTTTTCTCGATGGTTCTTGTCAGTGTCGTAGCTTATGACTGTTGTTCCTTCTCGAGCCATCTATTCTGCTTCATTTTACCATCCTCTGAGCTAATATTTTTAACTCCGCTAAAATTTATAACCACGTTTTGTCATCCTTCAATATTCCAATGTTCTATCTTTCCTAATCGTTTTATACGCGGTCGCACTTAATTTGGTAATTCTTTTTCGAATGTTATAGTTCGATGCAAATTTATAACCCTTTTTCTCGATGGTTCTTCTCAGTGTCATAGCTTATGACTGTTGTTCCTTCTTTATGTTATGTCTTTACATTTTAATGAGAATTTATTTTGAGCAATGTGTGCCATTTACTATATGTGTGCATGTGTCTAGTATTTACAAAGAGTATTTGATCTAGTGTGTAGAGTATGGCTTACACACAGAAGACTAGATCATCGGTTCTTTTGGAATACAAGTTTATTGTTCACAGTTTTAGATGGAATTGGACACACCATCAGTAGAACTGTAGCATAAATTTTTAGTAGGTCTGTCTTGACTACGGGAAATGGTTTATTCTAACTATTTATGCTAGTACACTTTGTGTGTATTGAACAGGACCCAGTTGAGTTAATTATTTTATACTGACTTTATAAAATAATTTAAAACTCATGAATATTATGATTACTTATGCTCTTAATCCGAATTCTATTTCTAGACACGTGTATGTACTGATTATTGCTTTGATTACACATAGAGTGAGATTCTATATGAGTCAATAAACTTAGTGGGTTGGGCAATAACATTATATATATGGTGAATATTAATAGTTGAAGGAATCCACGTTCTGTTAATTTGGATTAATGATATCTCCTTGAGAAAGCTTATAAGTTTTGATTATATCAAATCTTGCAAGTGGATTTTGAATCCGATACATCAAATAAGTTAAGTGGATAAGTCTCAAGGATAATAACAGCCAATTAAATTATATTATCAGTAATTAAATTTAATTGATGGATATCTGTAATCTTAATGTGGGGAGATAATAAGTATTTAATATTAAGGCTCAAAAATATAAATTTGAATATGATTAGGAGTACAATTATAATTCTTTAGTGGAATGAATTGTAATTTACATAATTGAATCCTAACCCGGGGTAGGATTGGAGATTTAATTACGTGGGAAGTCCTTTTCATATTTGCCTTTTGGTACCTATTGTAGCCCTATAAATATCCTCTCAGTTGGTTGCTAGGGTTAACATTTTGAGGAAAAAGAAAAATAAGAACCCTAGGTCGGCCGAGAGATCCCACCATCTTATGAGAGAAGGAAGGTATTTTCGGGAATATGGCGGAAGGCTAAAAGGTTGAGGTCGAGCAATCGAATCAAAGTGTTCCAAAGTTCAAATCTGAAGGTATGATCTTATACTCATAGATTAGAACGGTAAAAGTTTTTTGTATTACTCATATACGCTATAGCCGTGATCTTGGGGTATTCCGTGCTCCCCAACAGTGATATCAGAGCCACGGCTGATACTGTATATGAATAATGCGGCCATGTTCTCCATTAATCAGAATATATGCATGGGATGGATCGTGCTTGCTGCTAACATTGTTTTGCAGGTTTCTATCCTGTTATTATGGTCACATGAATGTATGTGTTTTGATTTGATATTGCTTAGATCTATTTGTGAACTCCCGTTTAAGGAGGCGTAGGATCATTGTAATATTTCATAGCATGTATGCTCCAGTTTTTTGAGAGCTTTGTGATTGTAAATACGTAGCATGTGAACTCCTATATGGAGGCATAGGATTTTTATAATCTGGTGCGGCTCTATGGAGGAAGAAGACCTGCTGCACGTTGCAGGATATGATTCTAAGGAGAATCGTTTGCAGATATGATTCTAAGGAGAATCGGTTGCAGATAGGATTTTAAGGAGAATCCATTGCAGGATATGATCAAAAAGCATGATAGGATTCTAAGGAGAATCCATTGCATGATAGGATTCTAAGCAAAATCCATTGCAGATAGGATTCTAAGGAGAATCCGTTGCAGATAGGATTCTAAGGAGAATCCATTGCAGATCACGATTCTAAAGGAAAATCCGCTGGAGGCCAGCCCCAGACCCCCGTATGCGAAGCAGCAAATCATCGAGCAAAGTAGCAATCATGGTGCAACGGGGATCTTCATCTGCGTGGATAATTTTGACCATAATAACAGGGATTTTATTTATCTTGTTTATATTGGTTATGTTGCATACTTGATTGTTTATCCTTTTGTTCTTATGTCTATAACAAGGAGAACATGGTTAATTGGATAATCACTTGCTGTTTGTGTTTTGAATTTATAAGATAATCAAACACAAGTTTTATAACCCTCAAAATATTGTTTAAATAACTAAGTGGAAGAGGGAATTAATCACATTTAAATCCCATGGTCCCATCACTTGTTTATTGGTGAGGTAGTTAATTTCACGTGTTAGCATTAGTGCTTTCCTCCCATAGGATGAAATTGATTGCCAGCTCACCAAGAATAATCCCTAGTAGTTGTTAATGTTGGATTACCTCTCCATCTGAGGGATCCACCATGGGACAATAGATCTAGGATTGAGTGATGGTATACACTTAGGTATAAATATTGGTATCCTCCCCATCGGAGTCACTACAAATATTTATATGACCAAAGTTAGCCAGCTAATTAATTTTACTTGGTATGTTACCTTTTACCTAGATAGTAAGATTAATAGGTTTTATCTGTCTAGACAAATGATGAGTAGTAGACGTCCTTCCATCGAGGCATACTATTCAAAATGTACTAGGCTGCTGGCAAATTCTTTTATTATGTAGTGGTTGAGGGGCCCTACTTATAATTTTGAATTTAAAGTTTATTGCTCATTATATCTTATTTGATGTATGAATGATTCTCAGGATTAAAATGTCTTCTTTCAATCCACTTGCTGTGATACTCAAAGAAAACAAATTGACTGGTCCTAATTACATTGATTGGAAAAAAAAACCTGGATATAGTGTTAACTGCAGAAGGGTACAAGTATGTGCTCACTCAGGTCTGTCCCGCAGAGCCCGGTGAAGGGGCTTCAGATGAGGAGTCCCAAGCTTACCGTAAGTGGGTTAAGGCTGATGAGATGGCGCGGTGTTACATATTGGCATGTATGTCAAATGTTCTGCAACATCAGCATCAATCTATGCCCTCTGCCTATGACATGATGTTCAACCTCAAAGAAATGTTTGGGGATCAGAGTCGTGCAGCTAGGCAGACTGCGATGAAAGAACTGATGAACACTAATATGGCTGAAGGAACTCCTGTCAGGGATCATGTTCTAAAGATGATTAGTCTTCTGAATGAACTGGAGATCCTTGGAGCGGAGATGGATGGGGAAACCCAGGTTGATATCATTCTCCAGTCCCTACCTGATTCTTTTAAGCAGTTCTGCCTAAATTACACCATGAACAAAATGAATTTTTCACTGGCAGAGCTACTTAAAGAACTTCAGGTAGCAGAGAGTTTCATTAAGAAGCCTGCAGTTGCTATGGTTACTGAAAAAGGTTCTTCTTCGAAGTCTCATGCTAAGAAGAAGAAAAAGGTTCAGAAAAAGAAACAGCATCAGGCCCCACAGCCCAATGGGGAAATAAAAAAGAAGGGAAAGTGCTTCGTCTGCAAGCAGCCAGGTCACTGAAGCAGCAATGTCCAGTTTGGCTTGCCAGGAAACAGGCTAGAGGTATATCTCATTCACTTGTAGTTGAAACTTGTTTAGTGCTGTTATCTACCAGTGGCTGGTGTGTAGATACGGGAGCCACTAATCATGTTTGCAATTCTTTGCAGGGGTTCCAGCAGACCCGATAGCTAAGTGATGGGGAGATTTACATATTTCTGGGAGATGGCACGAGAGTGTCAGTAGTTGCAGTGGGAGATTTTAGCTTTTCTTTTTAGTAGAAATAGAATTTTAATATTAAAGGACTATTTTTTTGTACCTTCAATTAGAAGGAATTTAATTTCAGTTTCTAAGTTGGTTGATGATGGATATTCAGTTTATTTTAATGACTCCGTTGTTATTAAGAAAAATAAACATTTTATCTGTTCTGGTACATTGGTGGATGGTCTTTATATTATTAATCCTGTTTCTCCTACTGTGCAACTAAATGAAGTGAATAACTATAATAGACCATGTAAGAGAAAACATCCTTCTGAAATGAATCAAACTTATCTTTGGCACTTGCGCCTAGGTCATATAAATCTAAGACGGATTTCTAGACTGGTTCAAGATGGACCATTAGGTTCATTGGAAGTAGAGGCACTACCGGTCTGTGAATCTTGCTTAGAAGGAAAAATGACCAAGCGGCCATTCTCGGCCAAAGGCAATAGAGCTAAGGAGATATTAGAATTGGTTCACTCTGATTTGTGTGGCCCAATGAACATCCAAGCTAGAGGTGGTTTTGAGTACTTTGTCACTTTTATTGATGATTACTCAAGATATGGGTATATTTATCTGATGCGCCGTAAGTCTGAATGCTTTGAAAAATTTAAAATTTTTAAGGCAGAAACGGAGAACCGTCATGGTAAAAATATCAAGACACTACGATCCGATCGTGGTGGCGAGTACCTCTTAGGGGAGTTCACAGATTACTTATTAGATGCTGGGATTGAATCCCAGTTGTCTGCACCTAGTACGCCACAGCAGAATGGTGTAGCTGAAAGAAGGAATAGGACTCTTATGGATATGGTTAGATCTATGATGAGTTATTCAGACTTACCTATTTCGTTTTGGGGATATGCATTAGAGACAGCTGCATATATTCTTAACTTGGTACCATCTAAGTCAGTACCTAAGACACCCACAGAACTGTGGACTGGGCGCAAGCCTAGTCTAAGACATGTTCGGGTTTGGGGTTGTCCAGCACATGTACTAAAAGGTAAACCAGATAAGTTGGAATCAAGGACAGATGTATGCTTCTTTGTTGGATATCCTAAAGGAACAAAAGGTGGTTTATTTTATTGTCCTAAGGATCAGAAGGTCATTGTTAGCACCAATGCCCGATTCTTGGAGGAGGACTATATTATAGACCACAAACCCAGAAGTAAAATTGCTCTAGAAGAGTTGAGAGGCGATAAAACTAGACTGGCTCCTTTAATACCAATAGTACAAGCAGAAACACCACAAGAAAGTAGGTTCCCAAACTTCCCAATAACTATTCGTAGTGGGAGAAGTATAGTAACACGAACTGACCCTGAACTGATACAAAAGGATACCATTAATGCACCAGTTTCAGAACCAGTGCAGGTTGATGGAGCACAAGGATCAGAGTCAGATCGTATTACTACAAGCACATACAATCAGGTTGTGCCTCGTCGTAGTGGGAGGGTTGTAAATACACCTAAACGGTATATGTTCCTTGGAGAGTCATATGACAGAATCTCTGATGAACTGGATACTGAACCCAGTAGCTACAATGAAGCATTACAGGATAAAGATGCAACTCTTTGGCAAATGCTATGAAATCAGAGATAGAGTCTATGCACTTTAATCAGGTCTGGGATCTTGTAGAACCACCCGAGGGAGTAAAACCCATCGGATGCAAGTGGATCTATAAGAAGAAGAGAGGAGCAGACGGGAAGGTGGAAACCTTCAAGGCTAGGCTAGTTGCAAAAGGTTTTACTCAGAAAGAAGGGATCGACTATGAGGAAACCTTTTCACCAGTAGCTATGCTTAAGTCTATCCGGATTCTCTTATCCATTGCAGCTCATTTCGATTACGAAGTTTGGCAAATGGATGTCAAGACAGCTTTCCTTAATGGAAATCTTGACGAGTGCATTTACATGATGCAACCAGACGGTTTTATAGTAAAAGGCCAGGAGCACTTGGTGTGCAAGCTTAAGAGGTCCATTTATGGACTTAAGCAGGCATCTAGATCTTGGAATACTCGTTTTGATCAAGCTATTAAATCTTATGGTTTTGATCAAAGTCCTGACGAGTCATGTGTGTACAAGAAGCGTGATGGAAAAACTTTGGTGTTTCTGGTGCTATATGTGGATGACATCTTACTTATTGGAAACGATATGGGAGTGTTATCTTCGGTCAAGGTATGGTTATCTGGACAATTTGATATGAAGGACTTGGGAGAAGCAAGTCACATCCTAGGGATCAAGCTTTTGCGAGATCGCAAGCAAAGGATGATATGCTTATCTCAAGCCACTTATATCGATAAAATTCTCACCCGTTTTGGTATGCATAATTCCAAGAAAGGATTTCTTCCTTTCAGGCATGGAATTTCTCTATCTAAGGATCAGTGTCCTAAGACACCTGAAGAGATAGAAAGTATGAAGGCAGTTCCTTATGCTTCTGCAGTAGGAAGCCTAATGTATGCTATGCTATGTACTAGACCTGATATCTGTTTTGCCGTAGGCATGGTTAGCAGATTTCAGTCTAACCCTGGGCGAGAACATTGGACTGCAGTAAAACATATAATTAAGTACCTGAAAAGGACTAAAGATTATATGTTAGTTTACCAAGCAGATAGTCTTGTGCCTATAGGATATACAGATTCGGACTTCCAATCAGATAATGAATCTAGGAAATCAACCTCGGGATATGTGTTCACTTTGGGTGGTGGAGCAATTAGTTGGAGGAGTGTGAAGCAGACTTGTGTTGCTGACTCTACCATGGAAGCTGAGTATGTGGCTGCATCTGAGGCTGCAAAAGAGGCTGTTTGGCTAAGAAACTTTCTTTTGGATCTTAGTGTGATACCTTCAGTGCAATTACCTATTACACTTTATTGTGATAATAGTGGGGCAGTTGCTAATTCGAAGGAACCCAGGACCCATAAGAAATCTAAACACATTGAGCGTAAGTATCACCTGATACGTGACATCGTGCAAAGAGGTGACGTGCTGGTGACCAAGGTTACATCTGAGGACAACCTGGCAGACCCTTTTACAAAGAGTTTAACTTCAAAAGTTTTTGATAGACATGTAGAGGGCATGGGAGTTAGATGTGTACAAGCATTGCTTTGAGTCTAAGTGGGAGATTGATAGAGATATAGACTAAAAGATATGCTTTATGTTATGTCTTTACATTTTAATGAGAATTCATTTTGAGCAATGTGTGCCATTTACTATATATGTGCATGTGTCTAGTATTTACAAAGAGTATTTGATCTAGTGTGTAGAGTACGGCTTACACACAGAAGACTAGATCATCGGTTCTTTTGGAATACAAGTTTATTGTTCACAGTTTTAGATGGAATTGGACACACCATCAGTAGAACTGTAGCACAAATTTTTAGTAGGTCTGTCTTGACTACGGGGAATGGTTTATTCTAACTATTTGTGCTAGTACACTTTGTGTGTATTGAACAGGACCCAGTTGAGTTAATTTTTATACTGACTTTATAAAATAATTTAAAACTCATGAATATTATGATTACTTATGCTCTTAATCCGAATTCTATTTCTAGACACGTGTATGTAGTGATTATTGCTTTGATTACACATAGAGTGAGATTCTATATGAGTCAATAAACTCAGTGGGTTGGGCAATAACATTATATATGGTGAATATTAATAGTTGAAGGAATCCACGTCCTGTTAATTTGGATTGATGATATCCCCTTGAGAAAGCTTATAAGTTTTGATTGTATCAAATCTTGCAAGTGGATTTTGAATCCGATACATCAAATAAGTTAAGTGGATAAGTCTCAAGGATAATAACAGCCAATTAAATTATATTGTCAGTAATTAAATTTAATTGGTGGATATCTGTAATCTTAACGTGGGGAGATAATAAGTATTTAATATTAAGGCTCGAAAATATAAATTCGAATATGATTAGGAGTACAATTATAATTCTTTAGTGGAATGAATTGTAATTTACGTAATTGAATCCTAACCCGGGGTAGGATTGGGAGATTTAATTACGTGGGAAGTCCTTTTCATATTTGCCTATTGGTCCCTGTTGTAGCCCTATAAATACCCTCTCAGTTGGTTGCTAGGGTTAACGTTTTTGAGGAAAAAGAAAAACAAGAAACCCTAGGTCGGCCGAGAGATCCCACCATCTTGTGAGAGAAGGAAGGTATTTTCGGGAATACGGCGGAAGGCTAAAAGGTTGAGGTCGAGCAATCGAATCAAAGTGTTCCAAAGTTCAAATCTGAAGGTATGATCTTATACTCATAGATTAGAACGGTAAAAGTTTTTTTATTACTCATATACGCTATAGCCGTGATCTTGGGGGTATTCCGCGCTCTCCAACACTTGTCAGTGTCGTAGCTTATGACGTTGTTCCTTCTCGAGCCATCTATTCTGCTTCATTTTACCATCCTTTGAGCTAATATTTTTAACTCCGCTAAAATTTATAACCACGTTTTGTCGTCCTTCAATATTCCAATGTTCTATCTTTCCTAATCGTTTTATATGCAGTCGCACTTAATTTGGTAATTCTTGTTTTGAATGTTATAGTCCGATGCAAATTTATAACCCTTTTTCTCGATGGTTCTTCTCAGTGTCATAGCTTATGACTATTGTTCCTTCTTGAGCCATCTATTCTGCTTCATTTTGCCATCCTTTGAGCTAAATTTTTTAATTCTGCTAAAATTTATATCCATGTTTTGTCGTCCTTCAATATTGCAATGGGCGTCCAATATGATCGCTTATAATTTTTTAACTCTGCTACAATTTATAATCATGTTTTAGCATCCTTAAGGTTCAAATGGGCATCAAAAATTATAACTTCTAATTTTTCTATTTCCACTAAACTCTGTAACCACGTTTTATAATGGGCATCCAAAATTATTATTGCTTAAAAAGATCTATTTATTCTTTTTAATGGCCATAAATGATCAATTTCTAAAATTATTTTGATCATTTAGAAGCTCAAAGAGTTTTTTTAGGTCTTTTTTATCTTCCTATAAGCCCTTTTAATCCTCCTAAACTCTATTGATCTCTCTCTAGTCTCTTATTAGTTGTCCTAATCTCTCTTACTCTGATCTCTACTTTTTATCATTTATAATTAATAATGGCTAGTGCTAATAGCTCTCATCCATCTTATGGCCAGGAGCCCTTTTAATTCTCTTACTCCTCAGGCTCATAATAGCCATCAATGCCATGTCGATTACCAAGTCCAAGGCTAAACTTAGAATTTTTGGTGTCTGCTTGCACTTTAACATTGAGGAGATTGCCAACAAGAGGCTTTGTATTATCTGTAAAGTATATAAGGACTACAACTGTAACACTTTGAGAAAAATTTGTTATTTAGCTAGGCACCAAAAAAAGCACGAGAGTGCAACTTATGACCTCAACTAATTTCAAGTTAGATAGAAAAAATTTCTTATTTATAAGAATTAAATAGAAAAAAATTATCAAAAATTTATTATAGATAGTGAAATGCCTTTTACTTTGTCAAAAATTAATGACTTAAAAAATATATGAAAACTATCCTAAATTCTATTAAATCTTATTGTTTTAGACAATATTTTGATTATAAAAGATAATTTTATATTTAAAAAATTTTGATAATAGAATAGCACTTACATCTAATATTTGGATTAGCACTATTGCATTATCTTATATTTATTTTTTAGTACATTTTATTGATCATGTTTGAATAATACCAAAAAAAAACTTAGTTTTAAATTCATTGAATATTCACACAATGCCACCACCATCTATACTCAAATTATGCAAATGATATGTAAGTACCATATGGCTAATAGGTATAATTTTTTAATTAGTTTAAATAATGCTTCTAATAATAATGTTGTTGTTAAGTTACTCAAGTCGTATATGTGTTTCATCTTAAATGAAAAATTATTTTACATTAGATGTACATACTATATTACAATGGTCACCATGGATGATAGTTTCAGCTTTGGTTTTGGTTTTCTCCACGAATGGAGTGGCCAAAAGAAATATAAGAGGAGACTAGGGGAAGGATTGTATGCAACGTATCCTTCTAGAAAGTTTTAATCCTATGTTCTATTTAATTATATAATTAATGTCCTATCTTTCTCAAAAGTTATAATCCCGCATCCTATTTATTTATTGCATATTTTAAACGAAGTTATAATCTTCTTGCATTTGGTCAAGAGATAAATGTTCCATATCTATAGCAAATATTGATAATCTAGGGAGAGGCCATGGACATCATCACCCTCTCATAATCAATTAGATATTATTCTTATCTGTTTTAATTTTAAATGCATATCCTTATCTGCTATTTAAAAATATGGCACTTTGATATTTGGTCAGATTATAATAGGAAAAAAAAAGCTTTACAACAGGATTCCTCATTTATGGTCAGACTGTTGAAGATTTTGTTTCCTTTATAGACAAATGCACTGCACTTGCATTCAAATCTTGCTCCATTTCCTTAACAAAACAAAACAAATAATTCATACGAGATGCTTAAGAAACTACATAGCAGTTGATGATTATATTTTAGCAATTGTTATCATATACAAAATCGGTTAAGACTTTGAATTAGTGATAAGTACATCTGATTATTTTAATTTGATGATCACAAAACCTGTATTAATTAAGCTTGTCATATGCCATTGATACTCATTATTCTTTGGTCAAAGAAAATGGTAGGGTTCGCAGGTGATCCTTATTGAATTTTTAATTGTTATAAACTAAGACGTAACAAAGATAATACTTTTAAATGGTTATCCTATTCCAATCAAAAGTAGCTATAATTCTTGTCTATTCATAACTCTACTCAAATAAGAATTTTAAGATTTGTGTAACCTAGAGCAATTTATTTAAGATTTCTTAAATCCTATAATCATAGAAGACTTAGCTCTTTTAATGTAAATAGATGTTACGGGTGATAGGTAAGCTAAACAAAATATAATTTTTTTGCTTTTTTTATTTTTGTTATGTTGCTGCTGAAATCTGTCCTCCGACTCGGGCGCGATCGGGCTCTGAGATGGGTTCCCTCCTGGGGGACCTGCAAAATAGTCCCCATGCGAGAGGCATTGGGGGTGGCCCTCCGCGAAAGACCCTCCGATGCTCAAGTCAGCTGGGATTGGCAATCAACAAACAAGAGAGAAGGCTCTCGCTGAAGAGTCTCTCCAAGGATGGTCTTTTGAGAGCTCTGAGCAGAGCGCTAATAGCAAAAAATGGGGAAGTCAAGGCAAAAAGAGGGTGTGCAGTGAGCAAGTGCGCATACCTGAGGAGTCGGCAGCCGACTCTATTTATAGAGGATCACCTGATTCCCTGGGGGCGTCGTGGTTCCAAAAGTCGTTAGGATTTGAATCCAGTTTGTTATAAGGTCAGTAAGATTCGCATCTTGTTGGTTAGAGGATCGATGGCTGGGAGAGCTGGTTGATGTCTCGAGATTTGGCGGGTATATAGGCTCCAGGGCTCTAGGCCACTCTTATGGGTCCTAGGCCACTCTCAGATATGATTTTTGTCTAGAATCTTACGAATTTGAACTCTACCGCACCGAATTCCATAGAGATCCTTGAAAGCCCGGGTCTAGCGGGGTATAATAATGACTCGGCTAACAAGGCATAGTCGGATAGCTCGACCGGGGCTGAGAAAGACGATATAGCTCAACTGAGGCCAAGAGATGGCATAGCTCGGCTGAGGCTGAGAGACAGCATAGCTTGGTTGAGGCTGAGAGATGGCATAGCTCGGCTGAAGCCGAGAGACGATATAGCTCGGCTGAGGCCAGGAGACGATATAGCTCAGTTAAGGCCGAGAGAGGATATAGCTTGGCTGAGGCCGAGACATGATATAGCTCGGCTGAGGCTGAGAGACGATATAGCTCGGCTAAAGCCGAGAGACGATATAGCTCGACTGAGACCGAGAGATGATATGGCTCGGCTGAAGCCAAGAGATGTGATGCGCACCTTAGGAATCCTTGGCTCGGTGAGGGGCTAAGGTGCCCCGATTCATGAGGCTGACTTGTCTCTAGTGGGTATTGTTCAGCACGTGGGAGTCAGGGTTGATCCTAGCCCCCTTGCATGATTATTTATGCAATGGCAATTTTACCCCTCAACACATGCCCCCCACTCCCTAGTTTGAAGTGTAGGTTCGAACGTAGGGAGTATAACTCCGGGTGACATGATTTGAGTGGGTTTGGATTTGACAGCCTGTGTAATGGTGCTCTAATTAGCGCCGCGAGGCCATCTTGCTTTTACGGAATGGAACCGTCTCTTTCTAGGGGCAACGGTTGGGGAGTGCCATGCAGCAAATCCCGATTTTCATGGTGCCTACAGTGGTGGTTCCGGGCATTTCGATCAAGATGCCTTATCTTCTTTTTGAGGCAGTTTCCTTCGGGGCAAAACAAAGTCGAAGCAACGCTATTCCCATTCACTGCGCCTTTTCATCTCCTCCTGAAGAAATTTTTCCCCTGTTTTCTTTGCAATCTTGCTCGGTGTTTCTTCCAGCTAGCAGAATGATGAGACCCAGTGACATGGTTTCAGAAATCACCACTAAGGAATTAGGAAAACTCCGCCAGAAATATAGCATTCCCTTGGATATCGTTCTACGACTGTCGGGGCTCAAGCATAGGGTTTCACAGGAACTGGAGTGTGGGGTCTTTCTTTATGAAGGCAGCCTAAAGACAGGCCTCTGGTTTCCTCTCCATCCCCTGGTGAAGGAGATCATGAAGTTTTATAACATCTGTATGACAATGGTGGCTCCTAACAGCTGATGGAGTATCATCGGGTTCATCTCGATGTGTAGCCAAGTTCATGTAACAGCAACTCTATCCCTGTTCTGTGCTTGTTACCATCTGGTGCCCGGAAGGAACTCGGAGTGGTCCTATATCGGACCTTGGAAGTCATTCGGGATGATCGTAGATAAGCCGTCATCCATAAAGGGATGGAAGGTCCATTTTTTATTGCTGAAGGGAACATCGGTTCTGACTTTTCGCAAGGATGGGAAAGCCCTGTTAGGGATATGAAGGCACATCGGCCTTATCAGAATGGGAGAAGGAGGACCTAGGGGTCCTCACCAGCAGTCGAACATTCTTGGCTATTGTTTTACTGTCAGAGGAGGCCCTTTGCAATGCCGGGCTTAGCCCCATCGATAGGCAGGGTAAGCCCCTTCCCCTTTCTCTATTTTTCCTTTCTTTGGGGTAGATATACCCAAGTTTGACCGGTTGCTCCCCATTTCTACAGCCAAGAAATCTGAGATGGCGGGCCGCATATAGAGGGAGTTGGGAAAACGCCCGAGAGAGACCAACAGCGTAGAGAGGCGCAAGCCTGAGAAGAAAGTCCATCTCTCCGAAGAGCGCTCGCCAGAGGTTGGGCGAGTCAAAGCCAGCCTGCGCTCCTCACAGCTGAAGAAAGGGGATGTGAGAGCACCGGTGATGGAAGAAGGGTTCTCTCCACTGGGGGGAGAGGCAGTAGCCACGATGGGGAAGTATAGAGCGGAGGAAGACTCAAAGAGGGTCGCCGAGATCCCCTATCCTCTGGTGGTGGAGATAGCGAATAGCTCAGAGGAGGCTCCGTTGGAAGTTCAGGGTGAGCCTGTTGTTGAAGGGCCTCCCTCGGATGGGTTAGAGGGTGATGACATTGGGCCAAAGGCAGTGGATGTTTGGGAGGAGTTTCCTGCTGGAGGGTTCCTCTTGAGGAGGCTAGAAGTGCTGGTGAACAAGTTGAGGCTTTGGTGGAGTCCGCGTGGGAGGAGCAAGTGCCAGCGATTGAATAGGGTTTGGGTGAAGAAGGAGGACAAGACGATGATCCTCCAGCTGAAGTTTCCCTTGTCGAAGCCTCGGAAAGATTGAGGCCGGGGCTGGCTGAGGTATCTGATGAAATGCTGGCCAGGCTTTTGCTGGAGGAGGCTAGGAGATTGAAGGCTCCTCAGTCTGAGATTGTTAGGGCTGGTTCCTTGGACGGGCTGCCTGTGGTCCGGGCTCAGCTATTGAGGAGGCATTTTTCGCCTTGATGAAGTCGGCATTGCATCCAAGCGCTGGTCCCTCGATGGACGAGTTCGCAGACCTGGACCTTATCGATGCTGCATTTGGTTAGTGGAATGTAGCGAAGGATGTTCACCTTCTCTTGATATCGATAACTTCACCCTAATGGGGTTAGCTAGGTCCTACACCTCCTGTGTGAGTTGCTATTCAGGAGTATCATGTGTTTTCTAGCAAACTTGATCGCGTTTCCTTACTTGTTTTTTTGTTCTGCAGAGTGCTTTGATCAATAGGGCTCTGTGCTGGCACTTGAGCCTGGTGATAGGGGCCAACGTTCAGGCCAAGAGAGTCAGCTCCGAGCTTCGACTGCGAGCAGCGGCATCTACAAATTTGAGCAGGTCCTAGACGTTGTCAATAAGAAGTTGGAGATGGTGAGGGGATTGCATCAGGTCGCCCTCAATGACGTGTCCAGATTAAAGCTCGATGTTAAGGAACAACGCAGGTTCCAGGCAGGGTACGATGAGGCATGCTTGAAGCTATCGCAAATCAAATCTTGGCATGCTGGAGAAATGGAATCTGCCAAGAAATAGTTTGATGAAAGTCGAGATAGACTTAGGCAAGAGGCTGCCGAGAAGAAGAATCGCCTGAACAGGATGCTCGGCGAGTCGGAGGAGAAGTTCCGAAATCTCAATCAATGCATCGTAGCCAAGGATGATAGGATTAAATGGCACCAGGAGAGGTTAACCCAACTTGATTGTGAGCTTTCCTAGGCCTAGGAAGAAGTTGATAATAGGCAATCGAGGATTGATGACCTCAAGGGCAGAATCGAGCAGGTTAAAGCTAATAAACTAAGGGCCCTTGGCAAGGTCAAGGAGTTGACCGAGAAGTTAGCCAGGTAGGAGGAGGAGGTACGATACTGTCTTTTAAACATATCCCATTAACTCGTTGTTGCATCGGCTAATCCTGCATTTGCAGATGGAGAGGGCAAAATTGGAGGGCCAAAACCAACTAAAGATCCTGCAAGAGGAACTATTGTCGAGTAAAGAGAGGAGCTTAGAGCTCGAAAGGCGGGTTGCTGAGATCGAGGAGTAGATGGGCTTGCTTTGGGGCGTAAAGGGAGCGACCTGCATCAAGGCTTTCTAGCTCGGCAAGGAGGAGATCCGAACTAAGATAGCCCGGGAGCATCCGAGTGGGACCTCTCTTTCCTGGATGTTGAGGCTTGTGAGGCCTGTACCCCGAGGGCTGAAGAAGATGAATATGACGATGTCTCAGACATCGACCTGGACGCTATCTTGGGTTCAAGTGAGGCTACAGCTTCTGATGGACACTTCAAGCTTGCCACTGAAGGAACGATGACTTTTGAAGTGGGCGAAGCGAGCCAAGCCTCTCCAAGTGTTGTTGAGGGCACTGCTGGAACTGTTCCTACTCCTGATCCTTGAGGATCATTCATGTGCTTTTATTTTCAGATATATAATTCGGTCAAAATTTTCAATGAATGGATCTTTTGTCTTCATCTGCTTAATCGCCTCTTTTGGCTGATCTTCTACCCCAAGTTTTCTTATGGCTGCGAACGAATTATGACTCATTTGCTATCTTGGGCTGGTTGGCTCAGACTTAAGCAATTATTTTGGTCGAGTCCGAGGTATTGGGATAGCTTAGTTTGTCCGAAGCAAAGAAATCGGCACGCTTTGGCGAGGTAAAGGGAACTTTGCAAGTTCCAGCTGGGGAGCAATGTACCCGCAATTTGGCCGAAGTATAAAGAGTGCTTTGTTGTTGTTGAGGCATCGGCGGCTATCTCAGTCCAGATCAAAGCGAAAGATAATGTTCAGTCATGCTGTACTGAAGAGATACTTCGGTTTATTCCGATGTATAGAGGCAGTTTTGGCCTTAAGCAGGAGCACAGGGAAATGTCTCGGTTTATGCTGAGATGTAACGGGCAGTTGGATCAGAGCGAAGGATATCGAGGCACCTTTATTGAAGAGTACTTGGCTTCTGTGC
Source organism: Calamus simplicifolius (assembly GCA_900491605.1). Lineage (NCBI taxonomy): Eukaryota > Viridiplantae > Streptophyta > Magnoliopsida > Arecales > Arecaceae > Calamus > Calamus simplicifolius. The sequence continues at coordinate 20,531 of UESW01000082.1, forward strand.
CTTTTTATTATTATGATAGCGTCTTGTCTTTTCCAAGGCGAGCTGATCTTCTTTTTGCCGAAATGAATATACGGCCCTGTAACCTGCAAAATGTTGCCTCTGTATTTTCCGGGGTCGTTTATCCCGTCGATCTTTTCTAAGGTACGACATAGATGCTGACTTGCTATTAGAAGATATCATTTTCGCTGGGTGATTTCCCAGGCCTGCCCGTATCTCAAGGATCAGCGGGCGATCCCCTGCATTTAAGTCTCTCGATTCGAGATCAAGGGAAAATCTTTTGGCGTGTGTCATAGCTCGGGTGATGTGTTTGGTGCGCATTGAAGAGCGCTCTTTTCATCTTCGGAGGCTATGTGGCCGTGTGGGTAGGGCGTTTTGAATCTCGGGGCTTTTTGCTCTGATGGCTGCTCCCGGTTCGTTTGCCTATAAAACGAGAGGAGAGGGCCATTTTAGGCCATCCTCCAAGGTTTTCTTCTCCGTGAGTTGTGAGAGTTTTCATGATGCCTGTGTCCCTTGGGATGAGAGTGGGGGAACTGAGTTTTCTTTTTGCAAGTGGTCTTCCCCCGGATAGCTGGGGTGATGAAGGAGTCGCTGAAGAGCAACTCATCCTCCAGAGAGGAGTTTCGGAGATCATATGGAGAGCATATAGGAGATCCGCAAGGATCACATGGAGAGCGCACATACATGCTTCCTGTGTGTCCTTTGTGGTTTGCTACGGGGTCGCAGGATGGAAAGTGCATATGTACCCCTGTAGCATGCGCGGACTTTTCCTTCTCTCTCGGGTTGGATGTTTAGACCCTCCGCACAAGGAATCTTTTGCCATGTGAAGAGGGAGTTGAGAGCAGTGCAGAGCTGATGGTCCCCTGTCTCTCTCAATCGGGCGGCGACCTGCAGCCCAGCATTCCACCCAGGGGGAAGCATCCTCGGCCTCGGTATCCAACATATCCATCCGAGGGATCGGTGGATGGGTTGCCTTGCTCAATAGGGCTCATCCACTCATTCTGATTTCTCTGATATCTTGAGTCAGACGCCGAGATATCATTATTAACCAAAGCTGGTCGCAACAGTCAGGCCGAGCCATTTGTTCGTCTTTATTTCTTGTGCTATGATGCACTTGTAATGCCTCTTTGGAGGTTGTAATCACTTTCATTGGTAAAGAAGCTTTTATTCTTTCTTCTTTTAGCACCTGCTTCTTTTTCGATGTGATTGTGCTTGAGAGTTACTACTCCCATATCATGTTTTTGGGTTATGGCATATTTTGGCAGCGTTCATGCTACCTTGTTTTGCTTAGACCAATGTTCGGTCCTCCATGAAGGAAAGCGTTTATCCCTGTTCGGGTCAGAGGTGGACCTGGGTGGTCCCGGGGGCTCATGCGGTAAGCATGATCCCGTTTGTAGAACAAAGCAGGTATTTCTTCAGAAAGGGATAGCTTGTATGTCTTTTCGATCGAGTAGAAGGAGGTTGCTTACTTCTACCGAAGTATCATAGGACGTCTTAGTTGCGTTAGAGAGTTTGAGAGATTACTTGTTTAGACCAGAGCTTTAGATAACTTTTTAAGAGTATGCCATTTGATTGGCCGAGGTTTTAGATAATCACTCGGTTGTAGCCGAGGTTTCAGAATATTGCTCGGTTGTTGTCGAGGCTTCAGAATATCGCTCGGTTGTTGCTGAGAATTCAGAATATCGCTCGGTCGTTGTCGAGGATTTTTGATAGTTTACTTGGTCCTTACTACAACTATGGATTCAGGTGTGGACGGCCAAAGAGGATAGGGGCTACCCGAGCGATGGAGGGGGCACCTGGAGCCTGTAAATCGGCCACTCTCAAAGAGGGCGAGCTATGTTGCTTAAGTGTTGGCCACTAGTACATTCTTTCCTTCATGTTTTTTCGAGGACGCTTGATTCGAGGAAGTCTGGCAGATTTTCGAGGATATTTACTTCGAAAATGATCTGGCAGATCGGAGGGACTCTAGTCCCGAGAAGGGAGCTCCTTGAGCACCTCAACATTATTAATGATCCTCTCCGACGAGGGGTGGGACTCTTCGTTTCCCGCGAGCGCCCACTGAGGTGGTGACGCGTGGCATTTTTCCACGGGTTGAGATTAATGGCTCGAACGATCAAAATATTCACTAGGAGCAGTTTAAATATGGATGAGAAGGATGCCTCTGTTAGTCATCTCTTCAGCCAATCTCCCAAGAGTTCCTGGGATATGAGATGGCATCTGGAGGTGAGGGGCGATCAACTGTGGTGCCGAACAGCGGCGCTAATGGCCGTGAGGGGTCCCAGGGGAGCCGCATTATGGTGACCGTCGACGGGGAGGCCCTGGCGTAAATGTTTGCGGATCACGAGCAGCTCCAGAAGGTAGCCGAATAATATCTGGCCGTTTCTATGAGGAAGTCAGCTCCTTCGCCGTGCCAATGACCGGCTGGAGGGGGAAATAGCATCCCTTCGACGAAAGGTCACCGAGTCAGCTCGGCATGGGGAGGGTTTGACAGCTCCCGAAGAAGACGATAAGGCCCAGTGAGGGCTCATGTATCTTTTTCTTTATTTTTCACTCTTTTTGTGATGAATAAAAAAGAGGATTTTTGCACTTTCGTGTCCACCGTTATTTCTAAATGTTTGTTCTTATCATTTGGCCTTAGCCGATATTTTTAATAAGAAATAGAGATGCACTTCGGCTTTGGCTAAGGCTTTTATTCTTTGGTACCGGCCGGGGCTTGTAAGCTGCCCGAACCTTGGACAAGGTTTCTTCATCATTCGGTCCGATCGGGGCTTGTATCCTGCCAAATTTTGAATGACATTTTGGAGACCATTTGGTTCGGCCGGGGCTTGTGAGCTGCCTGAATCCAAATGAAGTATTGAAGACCACTTGGTCCAGCTGGGGCTTGTAAGTTGCTTGAATTCGAAAGAAGTTTTGGAGACCACTTGGTTCGGTCGGGGCTTGTAAGCTGCCCGAATCTAAACAAAGTTTTGGAGACCACTTGGTCCGGCCGGGGCTTGTAAGCTGCCCGAATTCGAACGAAGTTTTGGAGACCTCTTGGTCCGGCTGGGGCTTGTGAGCTGCCCGAATCTGAATGAAGTTTTGGAGACCACTTGGTCCGACCGGGGCTTGTAAGCTGCCCAAATCTGAACAAAGTTTCTTGATATTTTACTTGGCCCTACCAAGGTACGGAGATTTGATTCGAGGCTCGGCCCTGCCGAGGTTTGGAGATTTGACTCAAGGCTCGACCCTGCCGAGGTATGGAGATTTGATTCGAGGCTCGGCCCTACCGAGGTTCGGAGATTTGATTCGAGGCTCGATACTGCCGAGGCTCGGAGATTTGATTCGAGGCTCAGCCCTATCGAGGTTCGGAGATTTGATTTGAGGCTCGGCCCTGCCGAGGTTCGGAGATTTGGCTCGAGAGATAGCTCGGTTGTGCCGAGAATGGATGTGTAAGCAACATCTGTTTTCTATTACGACCTTTCATAAAAAATGACTGCAGCGGTCATGCCGCGGAGAATAGAAACAAGATGCCAAAGCTATAAATGGGGCAAGTCTATAGAGAGCGTACTCTATTGGTGATATATGCGGACGTTGTCCGAACTCCACGTCCGAGGAACGAATTTTCCATCCAAATCCTGGAGCTTGTAGGTGCTGGGTCCGACGACTTCTGACACTTGATAATGGCCTTCCCAATTTGGTGACAGCTTTCCTTGCTCCAGTGGTTTAGAAATGGACGCTTTTCGGAGGACAAGGTCGCCGGACGAGAAGGATTTTCCTTTAACTCTGGAGGCATGGTAACGAGCTACTCTTTGCTGGTAACGAGCCACTCTTTTCCTTCTACCAGGTTGAGATTAGTGCGAAGTTGCTCATCGTTAGCATCCTCTGAGTAGCTCTCCACTCACGGAGAAGGGAGTCCTACCTCCATAGGGATGATGGCTTCCATGCCAAAGGCCATCTGAAATGGGGTCTCGCCGGTAGGGATTCTCTGGGTAGTGTGGTAAGCCCATAGAACATGATGATTACTCTAGATTCACTTGGGTAATATTTTTGGCTCACAAAGATGAGACTTTCTCAATATTCATGAAATTTGTTAAGAAAGTCACTAATGAGAAAAACACTACCATAGTGTCTATTAGAAGTGATCATGGAACTGAATTTGAAAATCACTTATTTGAAAAATTCTGTTTTGAAAAAGGCATACATCATAACTTCTCTGCACCTAGAACACCGCAACAAAATGGAGTTGTAGAAAGGAAGAATAGGACTTTAGAAGACATGGCCCGTACCATGCTATGTGAAAGCCAACTTCCAAAATATTTTTGGGCGGAAGCTATAAACACAGCTTGTTACATTCTAAATAGAGCCCTAATTAGACCTATCCTTAAGAAAACTCCCTATGAACTTTGGATCAATAGGAAACCAAATTTAAGTTATTTTCATGCATTTGGTTGTAAATGTTTTATTCATAACAATGGTAAGGATAATCTTGGGAAGTTTGACGCAAAGTCTGATGAAGGTATCTTCCTAGGATATTCTACATCTAGCAAAGCATATAGAGTATTTAATAAGAAAAGCTTAGTTGTAGAAGAATCCATTCATATAGTGTTTGATGAGTCTTTAGCATCAAGTTCAGATAAAATTGATGATGAGGAAGATACATCTTTGATTGAAAGAGATATTGAAAAATTAAATGTATCTTCAGATCAAGAACCTGAAGTTAAGGATGATGACTCACCTAAGGATGATGGTATTGATACTGTTCAAAATGATCAAGATCTACCTAGAGATTGGAGATATGCTTATGGTCATCCTAAGGACCTAATCATAGGTGATCCATCTCAAGGTGTAAGGACTAGATCATCAATGAGAGATATCAATAATCATCTTGCATTTGTATCTCATATAGAACCTAAGACTATAGAGGAAGCCGAGAAAGATAGTTATTGGATGTTAGCAATGCAGGAAGAGTTAAACCAATTCACTAGAAATCAAGTCTGGACCCTAGTTGAAAGACCTAAAAATCACCCTATAATAGGATCTAAATGGGTATTTAGAAATAAATTAGATGAAAATGGCATAGTAATTAGAAACAAAGCTAGACTAGTTGCAAAAGGATATAATCAAGAAGAAGGTATAGATTTTGATGAAACTTTTGCACCTGTTGCTAGATTAGAAGCCATTAGGCTACTACTTGCATTTGCATGTCATATGAATTTCAACTTATTTCAAATGGATGTTAAAAGTGCATTTCTAAATGGTTTTATAAATGAGGAAGTTTATGTTGAACAACCTCCTGGTTTTGAAGATCATGAATTTCCAAACCACGTCTTCAAACTACACAAAGCACTTTATGGTTTAAAGCAAGCACCTAGAGCTTGGTATGATAGATTAAGTAAATTTTTAATTGAAAATGACTTTTCTAGAGGAAATGTTGATAAAACCTTGTTTTTGAAAAGAAAAGGAAAGGATTTATTAATCGTTCAAATTTATGTTGATGACATTATATTTGGTGCTACTAACAATCTCCTTTGTCAAGAATTTGCTAAGCTAATGCAGGGAGAATTCGAGATGAGCATGATGGGAGAACTAAACTTCTTCCTTGGACTTCAAATCAAACAAGAGAAAGCGGGAATTTTCATTAACCAAACAAAGTATACAAAGGAAATACTCAAGAAATTTGGTATGGAATCTGCTAAACCTCTTGGTACGCCAATGAGTCCCTCATGCAAGCTGGACAAGGATGAAGTAGGTAAGAAAGTAGATCAGAAGCATTACAGAGGTATGATTGGATCACTTCTTTATCTAACTGCAAGTAGGCCAGATATCATGTTTTCTGTCTGCTTATGTGCAAGATATCAATCTAATCCTAAGGAATCACATTTACTTGCTGTTAAAAGAATCTTTAGATACTTAAATGGAACTAAAAATGTAGGATTATGGTATTCTAGAGACTCAACCTTAAAATTGATTGCTTATTCTGATTCTGACTATGCTGGTTGTAAATTAGATAGAAAGAGTACAAGTGGGGTATGCCAACTTTTAGGAAGTAACTTAATCTCTTGGTTTAGCAAGAAGCAAAATTCGGTTGCATTATCCACTGCTGAGGCAGAGTATGTTGCAGCTGGAAGTTGCTGTGCTCAAATCCTTTGGATTAAGCGACAACTTGAAGATTATGGTATCACACTTGATAAAATACCTATTAAATGTGATAATACTAGTGCTATCAATCTAACTAAAAATCCAATTCAACATTCAAGAACTAAACACATTGAAATTAGACATCACTTTATTAGAGAACATGTAACTAACAAAGATGTTTGTCTTGAATATGTTAATACTAATGATCAATTAGCTGATATTTTTACCAAACCTTTGAGTGAGGAGAGATTTTGCTATCTTAGAGGAGAATTAGGAGTTTGTGATCCTTTAGAATAATTTTCTGAAACTCTTAAGGACAACAACTATCTAGACTTCAATAATTTCTTGAAAATCCTCTTTGTCCAATAAGGAAATCTATCTAGAAATTTGATTCATTGTTTCCCCAATTATTAAGGAACACTTATCTAGAGTTTGATGATTAATTTGATCAGTTTCAGATCCTTGAAATTTGATTTTTTCTCTGAAACTATTGTGGAGTCGACACCTGCAGTTTGTGGAGTCGACACCTTCTTATTTTGATGTTCTGTCTGGGCAATTAGAGCCGACTCTGGCTTCTGTAGAGCCGACTCTAATTCGGGCGCTGACAGATTCTCTGGTTCGGAGCCGACACCTCGTTTTCGGGAGTCGACTCTAAGTGGAACTAGGTCAAAATAAAAAGGGCGGAGTCGACCCCAAACGATTCCTCGTCTCCTAAACCTTTTCAAGCTGTTCCAAACTGATTCCAAACCCTCCAAATCCCTCAAAACCCTTGATTACTCATTCCAATCGAATCCATGGCTCCCAAAAGCGTGCTATCATTGGTGGTTCGACTGTTCCGACGAAGCGCCGTTCAAATCGGAGGCAACCTTCGTCATCTTCTTCATCTGCCACTCAAGATGACTCTCCACCCTCACCATCTTCTCCTCGAGTCGACCAATTAGCTGGTAAGGCCATTACTACCGGAAGAAAAGTTGATTTTAACTTTTTTATTTCGGAGGGCTTTGCTATTGGGCGGTTGTTGAAAGAAATGGGATGGGAGAAGGTTTGTTCTTTGGATATCCCTACTTACCCTGCCCTAGTGAGAGAGTTTTATAATGATTTATGTAGAGGAGAGGGAGGCTTAGTGAGTGTTGTAAGAGGAACAGGTAATCATCACAGCCGAATCCCTTGGTAATCTATTGGAAATGCCTACCGTTGGCCTTGTTGAATATCATCATGAAGATAGAGGAGGTGCACTATCAAGGATGTTAGGGAGAGAAGTTTCTGAGTTTGAGGAAATCTTGGCAAATCAACTTAATTTGGAACTCAGATTACTTCACAATATCTGTGGAAGAATTCTATTCCTAAAATCGGAAGGTTTGAATATGTCTCGGAGCGAGACATCTTATTGATGGACTGCATACTCACTGGTAGACCTTAAATCTTGCTGAAATGATGATAGGCTATATGGCGGAGGCAGCTACTAAGAAGAGATCTACATTGCCATATGGTATGGTTTTAACATTGGTATTCAGAAGCCAAGGTGTACTTATAATGGACAATGAGCCACTAAGAAAATTAAGACATACAGATTACTATAGTGTCTCTACAATTCACCGAATGGGCTTTAGAAAAGAAAATGGAAACTGGATAAAAAGAGGACATGAGGCCAGAGCTGAAGAGGTTAGAGTTGAGGAAGTCAGAGGAGAAGACATTCCTGAACCATCTGCTGGACCTTCTTCTGCTGGACCATCTGCTGGACCCTCAGAAGCTGGACCTAGCTCTCAACTTCCACATCAGTCAGCATTGGCATCTGAAAGATTTTCTGAGGAGCAAATAGGTCAGCTCAGAGCTTTACTGGCTGAGTATGACAGTCAAAGATCAAATGATATGTGTAAATTAAGAGAGGAGTTCAATCAATTAAAGGATGAGATTAATTCAAGACTTGACATGATTTCTTTTTCAATTAGCAATTCCGTCGAATCCTTTAGCACTGATCTTCATAAAATTTTGAAAGGATGGAAGGCATTGCAGACGGTTCTGGAACTTATCTTCATGCTACCAGTCAACTGAAGAAAGATATCGACCTCGCCGTCTCTCAAATTGAAGCTTGTCTTGAAAGTTTTAAGAAGACCCAAAAAGATGATGTTATGGAAATGATTGGACATTTAAAGAAAATTGTGTATAAGCATATTTGATTTTGATATTCAATCCTAGGTTGTATCTTAGGATTTCTTGCTTTCTTGCTTTCTTAGCATGTATCTAGGATTTACATACTTAAATCTGTCATTTTAAAATACATGTAATGAATCTTGCTTTGGAATACAAATGTTTGAATGAATATTACACTTTATTTCAAATTTATCTATGACTGTTTGATTAAATGTCAATGAATAAGTTTCCTATCTTTATGTTTATTCGAATCAACATTCTCGCTCTAATAACATTCTTTATTGCTCTTAAACTCACCTTATTGTTGATAACAAAAAAGGGGGAGAGATAAGTGTATATGCATATAAGAAAGAGAAGAGAGAAGAAAATGAAGAACAATTTTGAGAATAGAAAGAAAGAGAGAATTTTTTTTAGAAAGAATTCAGTTTATCTACATAGGGGGAGCTATTCAATGCAGGGGGAGCTTAATAAATTTCTCCATATAAAAGTTAAATCATTTTGATTGATGTCAAGTTTTGTTTATTTTTATTCATTTTGAATATTGGCATCAAATTCTCTATTAGGAAGTCTCTAAGCTTTAACAATGTCTATAATTCTCAATTCAAATGAATTTTTTAATGCATATACTCAAAGTTTTTGTCATCATCAAAAAGGGGGAGATTGTTGACCCAATTGAGGATTTTGATGATTAACAAAACTATTTGAGTATAACATTTGATGTTACTAATGATTTTGATTAAGTTTTTCAGATTATAAGTCTATTTGATGATCAAAATCAAGAGTCAAATCAAGTTCTGGTTTGAATCTAATGTCAAGGTAAGATTGCAGACATTAGAGTCGACACATGGAATCACAGAGCCGACTCCAGAAAACGGCACAGACTTAGAGTCGACTCCGGGACTGTGAGAGCCGACTCTATCAGAAAAAAATAGAACGATGGATTTTCAGGCCACGACTTAGAGTCGACTCCCAGACTGTTAGAGTCGACTCCAGAAGAATTTTGTGTCGACCCCAGAAAAGTCAGAGACGACTCCAGATCGAGCGGATTAAATAATTTCGAGTTAGAGCCGACTCCAGAAAAGTTAGAGCCGACTCCAGAATGTCAGACACGGCTCCAGAACTGTCAGAACAACTCTAAACTTTATCTTTATCTATTTTAATCCCAATGGCTATTGTTATTTATGGATCTAATCCTTTTTACACTTGCTTCTAAACGGATAGTTTCACACTATTTGTGGATTAATCGGATCTATAAGAAGAGGGTTGATTGCATCCCAAAAAAAAAAATAAGAGAGAGGCAAAAAGAAAAGAATATAGAAAATCTTTGAGATCTATCAGAAAAGAAAAGAGGGAAAACTTGTAAGGAAAGATCATACTCATTCCCCAAAAGAAGAGAAAGAGATTCCAAGCCTTTGCTGTTCTATTTAGAAGAAATCTCAAGAGAAGGAAGAAGCCCTAGTTTTTCTGATCTTCTGAGTCTCAAGAACATCTTCAAAGGAAAATCCATTCAAAGGAAGATCCATTCAAAGGAAGAGAAGGAAGAAGCCACCAAGATCTGCGAATCAGGCTTTGGTTCCTAATCTCTTATTATTGTTTCATTATTGTATATTTGCTCATTAAAGGAGCTATTTTTTCTTGTAAAAACAAATACTGTTTGCTGGGTCAATCTGGTGATTGATTCAGTTGAGGCTGTTAGCCTTGGGCAAGCATTAGCTTGTGGTTATAGGTTTTGTGCTGGTGAGCCTTGAAAACCAGCTGGGTTCGTTGTGCACCCGGGAAAACAATAAGTTTGAGTTGTGAGCTTGCAAAACAACTCTGCTGTAATCAGTTTGATTATAGTGTGGACCCAAGAGGTACTTGGGAGTGGACGTAGGTGTAGGTTCACCGAACCACTATAAAATCTCTTGTGTTTGCCGTGATTGTCTCTTTATCTTCAACTCTCTATTTATAGTTGCTTAGTTTTAAACTTGTGAATCTAAGTTTTTATTTCCGCTGGGGGTTATCTTTCAAAAGAGTTTAAATTTTTGAAAAACCCAATTCACCCCCCCTCTTGGGTTGCTATCTGGACCAACAGGTTGCGATCGATCCAAGCCATGATCGATCCCGGTCGGCGACGATCCGATGGTTGCGATCGATCCAAGCCATGATCGATCCCGGTCGGCGATGACCTCTCTCGGACCGTGGCGATCGATCGGATCGACGACGATCCGACGGTTGTGATCGATCGAAGCCATGATCGATCCCGGTCGGCGATGATCCGATGGTTGCGATCGATCCAAGCCATGATCGATCCTGATCGGCGATGATCCGACGGTTGCGATCGATCCAAGCCATGATTGATCCCGGTCGGCGATGACCTATCTCGGACCGTGGCGATCGATCGGATACCGACGATCCGACGGTTGCGATCGATCGAAGCCATGATCGATCCCGATCGGCGATGATCCGACGGTTGCGATTGATCCAAGCCATGATCGATCCTGATCGGCGACGATCGATCTCGGACCGTCGCGATCGATCGGATTGGTGATGATCGAGGGTTGCGATCGATCGAAGCTATGATCGATCCGGTCGGCGACTACCGATCTCGGACTGTCGCGATCGATTGGATCGGTGACAATCCGATGGTTGCGATCGATCGAAGCCATGATCAATCTCGATCGACGATGATCTAACGGTTGCCATCGATCCAAGCCATGATCGATCCCGGTCGGCGACGACCGATCTCGGACCATCGCGATCGATCCAATCGTCGATGACCCGACGGTTGCGATCGATCGAAGCCATGATCGATCACAGTCGACGACGATCGATCTCGGACATTATTAATTTTTAATTATATTTTCTAATTTATTGCATCGCTAATGCCTCGCTAATTTGGCATTATGAATTTCTTTTAAAATATTGACGCATTAATTTGCGTCGTTAAATAAATTTTTTTTTATTACTTTATTGTTTTATTGCATCGCTATTACGTCGCTAATTAACATATTTATTTTTAACAAAACATTACGATGCACTGGATTGCATCGCAATATTTTTATTTCATAATACTATTTTCTTAAAATAAATTTTATTTAAATTAATTATGATGCAATTATTGCGTTGCTAAATTTAAAAATAATTTTTATATTTTTTGATTTATTGCATCGCTATTTAAAATAATTAAGTTTTTTAAAAACATTGTGACGCACTGTTTTGTATCGCAATATTTTTTTTATATTAATATTTATAAAAATTAATTTTATTTAAAATAATTGTGACGCAATTAGTGCATCGCTAAATTAAAATTAATTTTTACAATTTTCTGGTCTATTGCGTCGCTAATGCGTAGCGATTTAAAATTATTATTTTTTCAATATATTGCGACGCACTGAGTTACATCGCAATATTTTATTTCATAATTATATTTTATAAAAATTAATTTTTTATTAATATTTGTGATGCAATATTTGCGTCGCTATATTAAATATATTTTTTCTCATTTTATGTTTATTGCATCGCTAATGCGTCGCTATTTAACATAATTATTTTTTAAAAAAATATTGCGACGCACTTAGCTGCGTCGCAATATTTTATTCCTTTAATAATATTTTAAAAAAACACATTTTATAAATATTGCGATGCATTTTTTTTAATTTTATGGTTTATTGAGTCGCTAATGCATCGCTATTTGCGTCATAATGTTTTTTTGACGCGGAGGCGTCGCAATGTAGTCGCAATTTTAGCGACGCATCTTTGCGTCGCTAAAATTGCATCGCTATTTCATTATTTTCTTGTAGTGACATCTCTGCATGGCCTTTTATAAAGGCCGATGCCTCTCTATAGCCTTCTTCCTTCGATGTCTTTTTTCGAAGATGGTTGTTTCATTGTTGTTAGTTTTTTTTCATTAAGCGTATCGGTTAGATACGACTAAGATTGTTCTATATTTGATATCAAGGGATTACGTGAATTCAAAATTTAAATCTATGATTAAGATAAACATCCCTCAACCATATTCGTTTGAAGCACCCTCTATGATTGACAGATAAGGAATAAAGCTAAATAAAATGGGGAGGTTCCTACGCCTGATCTCTATGAAAGTTTACACCATCTGAGAGAGACTATAAGGTGTGGAAGAGCCTTTCCCTGATATGAAGAAAAATCAACCATTTGCCTAGAGCAATGGCTAGAAGTATTTATGTATCGATTAATATTTTATAATATTTTTATGATAAATATATTGGTCCCATATTTCCGCATATATGATAGGGATCAATATATATAACTTTGTTCTAACATTTGGTATTAGAGCTTTGTAAAAATACCTCTGCTTTGTTTATTGGGATTGTTTCCATTAATATACGGATCTAATAAAATTCCTATGAAACAATCATTATATCATTTATTTCATAAGGAGGGCAAGGCATTCTTGGTCTCTATTTCTCTCATCTAGGGATATTAGGGACGTAATGGTAGGGATATTAGGAATGTGCCAATAAGGGAGGCTACTGGTAGTACCTTGATGCGTTTGACCCAACTACCTACATATCGAGAGAGTTAATAGGCCATCAAGAATCATCTGAAAGGGCATTAGATCTGGTAAACTCTTAATATTCAGTTTATTTAATTTAGTTTTATTTAAGAGACGCACAAGTAAAATCTATGCCATGAAGCATGCACCTATCTGTTTGCTCACCCTTTTGAATATAGTTTAAATAAAAGAAAACTAATAAAAGTTTAAAGAAAGGATGATGGCATGGTATTAAGGGCTTGGATTTTTAATCCAAAACCATAGTTTGAATCACCATGGTTTATTTCCCTTTTCTCATTTTTGGCTTAACGTGGCTGTCATTATGGAAGGAGGGATTTGTTTTGGATTACGGATGAAGTACAAATCAAATCCCTTTATTAGCGAAAGATGCCTGAGATATGGAAGATCCTTTCTTGAGCGGTGGAGCACATATTTGTGCTTGCAATGCATTTGTTGGGAGATGTGCATTGAGGTCCACATGGTGGGCCATACAAGAATTAAAAAAAGGGGGTTGGATGCCTCGCTCACCTGGGCTAGTAGCCAGGTTGGGCTAGGTGCTAGCCCAGCATCTGGGCCTTCAACTAGGCTTGGCTGCGACCAGCCTGGGCTGTGGACCATGGCTCCAGCCAACCCAAGCGCCCAGCTTGGGCTGCGCCAGGCTGGCCCAATCACCAGGCTTGGCACAGCCCAGCGCCTAGGCTAGCTCAGGCCACCCAACTGGTGCGTTGGGCCAAGTGCTGGCCTAGCTGGGCAGCAGGCTGGCCAGCATAGGCGCCAATCTGGGCTACGGCCGGCTAGCCCAAGCATAGGGCGCTCCAGGCTGGGTCGCCCACCTAGCCTGGGCCACACCCATGTTCAAAAATTTTTTTGGGATGATTAAAAAATTTTGGGCTAAGAAATAAGCTATTGGGCTTGGGTAAGGTAGGCGGGCTGCTAGCTTGTTCATCAAGTGGTTGGGTCATTGGCCTAGCCTATTTATATTTAATTATATTTAGAATTTATGTGTATAAATTTTGTGAATTATGCATACATTTTAAGTAACATAGTTGAGCATAAAATTTAAATAATGTCTAAGTGATAAATACAATTGAATAATTGAGAAGTAGCCACAACATTCTTAATTATATAATTATATAACAAAGTTAATGAATCTCATAAATAATAGACATTAATTGTAATTAATTATATGGATATAATGAAATTTATCTCATAGAAATTTTTATTATATTTGTATAATTAATTAAGATAAAATATTAAATTATATTTTTCTAATCTACCCATAGGAATTAGAAAGAAGGAATATAATTTGATAGTTTTATCATACAGACTTAAGTGAATCTAATTGGATTAGAGCTTTAGTCCACAGGCAAGTTTTATGTCAGTAGATTCACTGTTTACTAAATTCATGATTTACATTGGTAAAGCATTTTTTATTAGCCTTAATTTTTGATAATAAGCATGTATGTTTAAATTTTCTAGTTATGCAACCTGTAAATTTCTCTGATATAAAATGTGACATATCTAAATTGAAGGGTGATAACTATAAAGTTTTGGAAGGAGAGAATTCTCCTTCATCTGGGCTGGATGGACATTGATTATGCTATAAGAAAGGATGAATCACCTTCAGTAACTCAGACCGGCACTCCTAGTGAGATTGTGATTTATGAACGTTGGGAGCGATCTAATCGCTTAAGTGTAATGTTCATAAAGACAAAAATCTTTGTTGGTATATGTGGTTCAGTCAATAAGCATGAGAATGTCAGAGAGCTACTAAAGGCCATTGATGAGCAATTCAGTACTTTAGACAAGCTCTTCCCAGCACCCTAATTTTGAAGTTCTCATCCCTGAGGCTTATTGGAGTGAGAGGTGTGCGTGAGCACATTATGCAAATAAGGGACATTGCAACTCAACTAAAGACTCTTGAGGTAAAAATGTTTGAGTCCTTTCTGATGCACTATATTTTAAACACTCTTCCACAACAATATGGACCATTTAAGATGTCTTATAACACACATAAGGAAAATGGTCAATCAATAAACTTTTGGCCATGTGTGTTCAAGAAGAGGGTAGACTGTTGATGGAATTGGGTAAGAGTGCAATGCTGACTACAAATGGAAAGGATCGGGCATGAACCAAGAAGAAGGGTAAAAGTAAAATACCATCCCAATCTAATATTAAGAAGAAATCTAAGTATTTCTTCTGTAAGAAGAAAAGACACATGAAGAAGGATTGCATCAAGTTCAAGACTTGGCTCAAAAAGAAAGCTAAAACAATCTCACTTGTCTGTTATGAATCTAATATGGCTGATGTTATTTATAACACATGGTGGATTGATTCTGGTTCTATAATCCACATTTGCAATAATTTGCAGGATATGCAAAACCTAAGGAAGCCAGTGGGATGTGAGCAGTATATCTCTTCAGGAAACAAGATGCACTCACATGTGGAAGCTATAGGGACATGCACTTTAATTCTTAGTAGGGGTTTTATTTTAATTTGGAAAGGACATTTTATGTACCTAATTTTTTTAGGAACTTAATTTCAGTTTCAAGCCTTATACCTTTAGATTATTCCTTCAACTTTTCAGATACTTCTTCCAGTTTATATTATAAATTTAAACTTGTTGGGAATTATACTTTGTTTGTTGGTCTTTTCCATATTAATTTATGAAATAATACCACTCATAATATGATGCATGTTAGGGCTGGCATGAAAAGATGTGTTGTAAATGATAACTCTTCTATGTTGTGGTACAGAAGATTGGAACATATCTTCTGTAACCCCCGAGACCTTAATTACCTGGTTCGTGAAATTTAGCGTAGGATCCCTGGGACAGGTGACGCTTGGGATTCCTGTGGTTTCATGTGGCGATTAAGTTTACAATTCTGCGTAACGAATGGGTTTTCGGAGTCTCTTTATGAGGCGGTGCATGAGGATTAAATATGAAGGAGGAGGACTCCTTCCTTCACGCTGGTGCGCTTCCTCCTCAGGTACGTTCCCCTGCCAGAGAGAGAGAGAGAGAGAGAGAGAGAGAGAGAGAGAGAGAGAGAGAGAGAGGGAGAGCGAGAGAGAGAGAGAGACAGAGAGGGAGACAGAGAGAACGCGAGAGACAAAGAGGGAGGTTACCGGTCGATCCCTTGGTTCAGGCCCGGCGGCGTGCTCGCCGCCTCGTCGGGCCTAAGATTTGGCCGGCGACCCTGCCGGCACCGGGGGAGGTGTCCGGCGGGGTGGTGGTGGAGAGAGAGAAGAGAGAGAGGGCCAATCGGCCCTTCTCTCATGCGGTGGCGAAAGCCGGTTTCGGCTTCGCCGGTTGGTTCGGGCCCGGCGGCGTGCTCGCCGCCTCCGGGCCTGAGCTTCGACCTATCACCTCCACCGGCGCCGGGCGTGCGTCCGGTGGAGGTCCGGTTGGCCAAGGTGGCCGGCCGTGCCACCGGCACAGTGATGTGCCGTGCGGATGTGAGAGAGTGAAATTGAATGAAATTAAGAGAGAGGGGGAGGAATTGGTGGCCGGCGCGGCGGCCGGCTCTGGCCCAGCCACCGGCGGCCGGGCCCCTCAATTTGGCCGGCGGTGGCCCTGGCCGCTGGCTAGGTCCCCATCCCCTGTTCGGTGAAACAGGGGATTGGGTGGGTTGTGTTGAACTGGGCCGGCTGGGCCGGCCGGTTCAGGGCCTTTTGGGCCATGCAGTAATAGAAGTTTGGGCTGATTTTTGGGCCCCGTAACAGGCCGGGATTAGCAAAATATTTATATGGCTAGAATCTGGGTGAATTCTAGTTTCTTGGGCTATTTTTACTTCCCCAATTGGGTGTGTATAGTGGGAGATATTCGAGCCCAAAGTTGGGCCCGTGAACTAGTTTGGGTAGAATTCTAAGGGTCATTTTAATATTCTTATTCTAATAAATTAATGGTGTAAAATGATCCTGTAGGTGCTCAGACATCTGACTAGCTGATATATACCTGTTGGATTGCGTACTGAGCTAAGTAATCCGGTTATCAGTATTTAATAAATTATTCATTATATGAATATTTAAATTGTGAATTATATTGTGACATGAAGAATTGTTATGGATATTGGCTAAATTGTAAGTAGATGAATATTATGAATACATTGTTGTTTATGTGCCATGATTTTATATGTGGATGCTATGCATGAGAGATGCAGTTATTATGACATTGATGCGATATATTACATGCAATTGTTAAGTAAGTATAATCCACTGTTTATGCAATATAAAGATGTATTGATATGTTTGTGCATGATGTGAGGTACTGCTATGTGTCGCCGCGGTTCTCCTTTATCATGTCATACCACACATGCATCTAAAGGATGTGTTCTGATGATTTATGCCACACACGCATCTAGAGGATGTGTTCTGCTTGGTTCGAGGTGGCATCACACATATAGAGTATGTGTTTGGTGGATTATGATATGGAGTGACCCTGGTATCTGGACCCTTTCAGTAGGGGATACTTGTTGGTACACTATTGGGATATTGCAGGGCCGTGGGTCACATTTGCAGCTACCATTGAGGGTATAAACAGTGGGTTTACTTACATTGCATGTTTGAGTATTTGTGTGCTATTATTGAGAATGATTTCATATGTGGATGCCATGCATGAGAGATGCAGTTATTATGACATTGATGTGATATATTACATGCAATTGTACAGTAAGTATAATCCACTGTTTATGCAATAAAGAGATATTATCGATATGTTTGTGCATGATGTGAGGTGCTGTCATGTGTCGCCGCGGTTCTCCTTTATCATGTCATACCACACACACTAGAGGATGTGTTCTGATGATTTATGCCACCTACACGTCTAGAGGATGTATTTTGCTTGTTTATGCCACCTACACGTCTAGAGGATGTGTTCTGCTTGTTTATGCCATTCACACGTCTAGAGGATGTGTTCTGCTTGGGTCCGAGATGGCATCACGCATCTAGAGGATGTGTTCTGAGTTACTATGAGGTGGCATCACACATCTAGAGGATGTGTTCTGCTTGGTTCGAGGTGGCATCACACATATAGAGTATGTGTTCTGGTGGATTATGATATGGCGTGACCCTAGTATCTGGACCCTTTCAGTTGGGGGATGCTTGTTGGTACACTATTGAGATATTGCAGGGCCGTGGGTCACATTTACAGCTACCATTGAGAGTATAAATAGTGGGTTTACTTACATTGCATGTTTGAGTATTTGTGGAATGTTTAAGCATGCAAATCATTTATGTGCTTATAGATTCTTATGCTATGATTTACTGTATAACGTGGCTTACTTATTGAGTGTAAGCTCATAAAAATCTTACAATGTTTTTGTCAGAGCCACGAGATTGAAGATGGATTGTTGGGGTGATGGAGCTTCTATTAAATAAAACAAGACCCATTATTTTGTTGTAACCCCAGTATTACTTATGTGTAGGGCTTGATGCCCAAACTTTATTATTATGGTGTGTAAGGGTTTGTAACCCAGAACTTTTAGTATTCAGTGATGAATTTGACTTGGTTATATAGATAATAGTGTTATGTGTGAAAAATTTAGTGACGCCTTGCGTGCCCGGCACGCGACGGGTTGTCACCCTAGCCCAATATTTGGGTCTGGGGTGACATCTTCATAGATAGAATCAAGAGGTTAGTGAATGAAGGAGTACTCAGTACTTTGGCTTCACTGACTTTGACACTCGTGTGGACTACATTAAGGGCAAGCAGACCAATAAGTCAAAGAAAGGTGCCAAGAGGAGTTCAGACCTATTAGAGATCATACATACATATATTTGATGTTTGGATATGGATTTTTATGGTCCGAAATACTTCATCTCCTTCATTGATGACTACTCATGATTTATGTATCTCTACTTGTTTCATAATAAGAAAGAAGCATTAGATGCCTTTAAGGTGTTCAAGGTATAATTAGAGACACAATGTGGAAAACAAATCAAAATTGTGAGATCTGATAGAGGAGGTGAGTATTATGGAAGATACACAAAGGATGGACAAATGCTTGGTCCATTTGTGAAGTTCCTTCAAGAATATGGGATTATTGCCCAATACAGTTTACCTAGTTCATCTGATCAGAATGGTGTAGCAGAATGAAGGAACCGAATATTAATGGACATGGTGAGGAGCATGATTAGCAGCTCCAAACTACCTAAATCTTTGTGGACAGAAGCTCTCAAGACAGCCATGTACATATTGAATTGGGTACAAACCAAGGCTATTTTTAAAATGTCATTTGAGTTATTTAAAGGTTAGAAACCAAGTTTGTGACATGTACGCGTATGGTGATGCCCATGTGAAGTGAGAGTGTACAATCCACAAGAGAAAAAGTTGGACCCTAGGACCATTAGTGGATATTTTGTTGGATATATCGAGAGGTCCAAGGGATATAAATTTTGATGTCCATCTCATATAACTAGGATTGTGGAATCAAGAAATGTCAAATTTCTTAAGAATGACTTGATCAGTAGGAGTGATCAATTGCAGAGCATGATTATTGAAAGAAAACATTCTGATGCTTAACCTTTAACTTTAAGTGATAGACTTATTACTGTTCATGGTGCCCCTTAAGATCCAACGGTCATTATACAACTAGTTGTTGAAGTTTTATAATTTACAGATAATGAACTAGTAGATCTAGTCTCTCATGAGTTACCATAGATAGTTGAACAATCAACTTTGCTAGAGGAGGTTGTTACAACATTAAGAAGATCTATAAGAGAAAAGAAATCAGCAATTTTTAGTGACTATATTGTGTACTTCAAGAGTCAGACTGTAATATTGGAGCTAAAAATAATCCTAAAATATTTTCACAAGCCATGAATTGTAAGGAATCCAATTTATGGTATGATGCTATGAAAGATGAGAAGAATTCTATGGTATTTAATGGAGTCTAAAATCTTGTTGAGTTGCGTGATGGAGCAAAAGTCATTGGCTGTAAATGGGTCTTTAAGACCAAGAAAGACTCATTAAGCAACATTGAGTGATATACAGCAAGACATGTTGCTAGAGGATTCACTCAAAGGAAGGGAATTGATTACAAGTAGACATTTTCTCATGTATTCAAGAAAGATTCATTTCACATTATCATGGCAATTGTTGCGCATTTTGACTTAGAGCTGCAACAAATGGATGTAAAAACTGTATTTCTCAATAAAGATCTAGAGAGAAAAAGGTTTATATGAAACAACTTGAAGGTTTTTTCTCTAGTGATAATGAGAAATTGGTATGCAAGCTTAAGAGATCTATATATCTGGGTTGAAACAAGCCTCTCAACAATGTTACTTAAAATTTCATGATGTAATTTCTTCATTTGGATTTGTAGAGAACATTATGGATCAATGTATATACTAGAAGGTCAGTGGAAGCAAAATTTATTTTCTGATCCTATATGTAGACAATATTTTACTTGCAACCAATGATAAAGGTATGCTACATAAGGTGAAATAATTTTTCTCTGAGAATTTTGACATGAAAGATATGGGTGATGCCTCTTATGTCATTGGCATTAAAATTTAGAAAGACAGACATCGAGGTGTTTTAGGTCTATATCAAGAAACCTATATCAACAAAATCTTAGAGAAATTTTGAATGAAAGATTGTTCACTGAGTATAGCTCCCATAGTCAAGGGTGATAGATTCAATTTGAGTCATGCCCAATGAATGACTTTGAGAGAAGGAAATGAAAAATATTCCATATGCCTCAGCTGTTGGTAGCTTAATGTATGCTCAGGTCTGTACAAGGCCTAACATAGCATTTGCAGTTGGGATGTTAAGAAGATATTAGAGTAATCAAGGTTTAGACCACTAGAGAGCTGCTAAAAGGTCATATCTAACTGCTACCTCTACTATATATGTAAGCAGAGTTCATTGCTTGTTTTGAGACTATATCGCACGGTGTATGATTGAAGAGTTCCATCTCAGGGCTTAGAAATGTTGATATTATTGCTAGGCCAATTAAATTGTACTATGATAATTCATTTACTGTATTTTTAGATAAAAACCATAAAAGTGATAGTTGAAGGGAAACACATCGACATTAAGTATTTAGCCATAAGAGAACATGTTAAAGAAAATAAAGTGGTCATAGAACATGTTAGCACTGATTGATGATAGCTGATCCTTGACTAAAGGCATGCCAATTAAGAATTTTAAGGGTCCTGTGGTACGAATGGAAGTTGGTCCCATGATATAATTTAGTTTCATGGACAACTACTTGTACAATAAAACTCTTTTATGGTTGTATTTTTTTACATTCAGTTATTTAGTGTACACATTTATTTTGTGATGAGTATCATTAAGTTGGACCTAGAATAAACATGGGATTTATTCATTAAGTTATATGGATTTATGTTTGGAAAATATAATACATTGTGATACATGATAAATAATTTTCGATTTTAAGAGGACCTATTGCCATGATCCATATATTTTATTTCTTACTATAGTATTAGAATATACGAACCAAGTGAGAGAAAGTTGATTTTTTTCCCATTAAGCATATCGGTTAGATACGATTAAGATTGTTCTATATTCAATATCGAGGGATTACGTGAATTCAAAATTTGAATCCATGATTAAGATAAACATCCCTCAACTATATCCGTTTGAAGTGCCCTTTGTGATGGACAGATAAGGCATAAAGCTAAATAAAATAGCAGGTCAATGTGTAAGGATTGCATATTAACCATTGGAGATATAGAGAAGTAAATTTGTTGATTTTAAAATGAAGGATTTCGATTTGATTCTTAGGATGGATTGGTTGGCAACTTATGATGTTGCAATTGATTGTTTTAAGAAGATAGTAAAATTTTAAATTCCTGGACAAGCTAAGTTTAGTTGTATGGGTGGCAAACCATCTGCCCAACTAAAAATGATATCGGCACTATAGGCTAAGCAGCTTCATAGAAAGGGTTGTGAAGGGTATTTAACTACAGTGCTGCATACCCAACAAAAGAAGGTTTGTACAGAGGACATTCTTATTGTGAACAAGTTCCCTGATGGTTTTTCAGATGAATTACCAGGGTTACCTCTTAATAGGGAGATTGATTTCTCCATTGATCTGATTCCTGGTACTGGTCTAATTTCAAAGATCCAATACAGGATGGCCCCAACAAAATAAGAGAGTTGAAGAAATATTTGTAAGAGTTATTGGATAAGGGCTTTATTAGACCAAGTGTGTTCCCTTGGGGTGCTTTTATACTATTTGTGAAAAAGAAAGATGGAAGTCTCTGGCTATGCATAGATTTTTGGGAGCTGAATAAGGTGACAGTACAAAATAAATATCCCTTATCGAGAATTGAAGATTTGTTTGATCAATTGCAAGGAGCACAAGTATTCTCAAAAGTTGATCTCCAATCAGGGTACCATCAATTGAAGATAAAAGTTGACGATATAACGAAGATAGCTTTTAGGACCAGATATATATGGGCATTATGAGTTTTTGGTTATGCCTTTTGGTTTGACCAATGCACCAGCTATATTTATGGATCTTATGAATTGGGTATTCAAATCTTACTTGGATAGAATTATGGTGGTGTTTATTGATGATATTCTGATCTATTCAAAGGCTCATAAGAACATGGAGAACATTTGAGGATAGTACTATAGACTCTTTGAAAAGAGAAAGCTGTAGGCAAAATTATCTAAATATGAATTCTGATTGGACAGTGTTGCTTTTCTTGGATATGCGAAAAGAGTAGGCTCACAAGTAGAATTCTTCATTGAAAAATAAAATAAAATGTCTAAAATTTAAATATTTATAATACAAACCAGCAGCACATAATTGCAAAAAGAGTAGATACATATAGTACTCATAAAATACAACAAAATCTATAAATATCAATGCCGATTAGCTGGAGGGAGGGTCATCTGGAGCTAGAGGTAGACTAGTGAACTATGTCGACTGCGATATTTGCATAACCAACTGGCACATCTCCTACAACTGCTGCTCATAATGATTAAGCTCTCATCGGTGTTTTCAATGAATGTCCAAGATCTCGGACATCATATTCAATCTCACACATTCCATGATGGAACGCTCAATATCGGCATAGTAATGGGTATCACCTAATTGGAAGAAGAAGAATCGCGTCAACCGAAGAATATGCAGAAGCTTTGGCACCTAAACCATAGACTTTATAATCGTTTGGCTGTGCACCAATAGCCTCTAAGAAGATGCGGCCGGTCTCTTATGGCGAATGATCAAATGTGGACCATCCCTCCACTATTGGTTGTGTGGTTTGATAGGTCTAAGATATCATTTCCTTCATATGTGCCTACAATGAATACATATCAAATATAGTGTAACTCATATCAGAGGTATGAATATATTAATAAACACATCATATTTTCAATAATTTACTTACTCCAATATGCTGGGAGTGATTATCGACTCATGACCTATCTTTTCTCATGTGGGTCGCCTTGAACAGCTGCCAGTGCCCTGATGCCTTCCTTCAGCCTCTGAAAAATAACATTTCAAATTTGCAGTTATGCTCATTTTAAAAAATTTATCATTAATACATATATAAAATAAATAATTTACTATACTTACTTGATAACGCCGATGCTCCTCAATCAAAATGGATCCCACTGTGTGACAGGAAAGACTAGTGCCCGGACCACCTTTCTCGGATCAACAGTTCAAGCTAGCTATGGCCGACCTCTTATGCCACTCAAGATCCACTTGATGCCTTCCTTCAGCCTCTGAAAAATAATATTTCAAATTTGTAGTTATGCTTATTTTAAAAAATTTATCATTAATATGTATATAAAATAAATAATTTATTATACTTACTAGATAATGTCGATGCTCCTCAATCGAAATGGATCCCGCTATGTGGCAGGAAAGACTAGTGCTCGGACCACCTTTCTTGGATCAGCGGTTCAAGCTAGCTGTGGCCGACCTCTTATACCACTCAAGATCCACCCACTTCTGCTGCCAGTCATCCCATATTGAATCGGAGATATGAACGGAGCATTTCGATGCCCTCCACCAGTGACATAAATTATCAAAGTATCGAAACGAGCAAGTAAATTCCAAGCCCTTCAAACAAAAGGAGTTAGGGTTGGATCCCACTTAAATTCTTTCTACAAGCAAAAAAATTATGAATATAAAGAAAGTAACAAATAAATAATGACATTATGAATGCAAATAAGAACCATGCAATTCATGTATACTAACCTTATACATATAATTCTATATCAGAATTGAAACAGAAAACAAAATAATCCAAATATATTTATAATAATAAACGTAGCTAGCTAATATAATAAATAAATGAATTTTAAATTCTATCGACATAAGGGTAATTATAAGTTACGTACCTAAAACTCTATCTAATAAAACTCCCTCACCTTCATGCTATAGATTCTGACAGATAGCGCATAACACCCTTTTCTTTTTCATATTCTACATGCCATCTCATATCTGAAGCTATAACCTCTGATTGATACATTCTTTGCAACCATGGTACCAATGAAAAGCAATGCATTTTTTTGAAAGACATAGGTCTCGTTCTAGTTAAACTTCTCCTTGTCATAAACCAAGGTATATCACAAACTTTATAAAACTCTAAATCTGCATCTACACCCCAATAAAGCATGCAATTATTCTTGCAACAATCAATCTTCTGAATAGGTAAACCAAGCCCATGCAATAATTTTTTGTTTTATAAAATGTATTAGTCATAACATTATCACATGGCAGTACCTCCTTCATTATTCTGATAACTAAATCAAATTCCACTTCAGATAAGTGATGTTCAACCTTAATGTTCAGCAACCGAGCTGCTATAGATAGTTGCGAATGAGTTCACACTCAGGCCATAATTGTTCATTTTCAGCACCTAGCATGTCATAGAAATATTGGCTTTCTAGATTTGATTCTTCATAAAAGTGCCCTGGATTTAAGCCCAAACCCTCTTCATCCATCACCATTTCTTCATATTGATTTAAGTTGTCATATTGATTATAATTTTAAGCTCTCATGTCATAATTTTCTGCTGTCACATTGTAATTCTCTACTGTTTCATAAAGTGTATCTACCTTCTGATTGCTTGATTCTTTCCTAACCTTAGTTTCTTCATGGCAGTACCAATTATAGTAACCAGACAGTAAACACTTTTCTATAAAGATAAATTTTAACTGTTTCAATATCCCTATAAGCTTTATTCTAATACTTTCTCATATTACACAGACATCTGATTCTGGATCCATCCATCCACTCTAGTTGACTACATGCAAATGTAATAAATTCTTCTAATCCATTAACAAATTCAAGATTAAGAAAATTATCCTTAACCCTTTGATACATCCATGAGTGATCGACATTCATTTTGAAATAATTATGTATGACCTAAAAAAATATATTTGGAATAAAATAATGGGTCAGCATATTGATAATAATATAGAAATAATATTTAATAATTCATTAATACAAGTAACAAACAACTAGTATTGCATATCGCATTAATTTTTAAATCGTAATATTGCTATGCAATAGAGAACTAATATATCATTCCTAATACACTGCATGAAATTCATTTGAAAATAATCAATGCTAAATACCGATTGCTAAAATTTTTTTTAACATTTTTCAACATCATACAACATATTAAGTAGAAATAATTAACTTATATAATCAACAATTAATATATAACATTGCATATAATTAACACAAAATAATACATTTTAATATCAAAAAATTCATATCAAATATACAATATAAATTTATTTATAATGCACATGATATCACTTATCAGATGGGGTCGGGAGCAACCACGGGCGTGCCGAAGGGAACCGATGAAGGGGGAGAGAGAGGGGCCCAGGGCAAGGGGGCAAGGGGGTGTCGAGTGGGGCCGAGGGGAGGGCTAGGGGGGCTGGGGAAGAGGGGGGCCGAGTGGGGCCAGGGTGCCAAGGCCAGAGGGGGGACGGAAGGGGGGCAGGGAGCCAAGGAGAAATGCAAGAGAAGGGCCGAGGAGGGGGTTTTGGCATGCGGGAGAAGGGCAGCATGCTAGAACTAGGGTTCTAGCATGCGGCCCAAGGGGACAGGAGTGCGCTAGTCATTTATTAGTGATGCGCGCGTGGGTTGCTAATTAGCGATGCCTCCATGGCTTCACTAATTAGCAATGCCATGCACAAGCATCACTAATTAGCGATGCATCAGCAATGCTAATAGCATCACTAATTTCATTCATCACTAATTCTTCCCTAATTTATCACTAAATTTTTTGGCATCGCTGTTTTGTCGCTATTTAGCGATGCATATTTATGGTGTCACTAATGGGCATCGCTAAAACCAAAAACTCTTGTACTGTATTAAAATATTTGATATTTTAACTCTCTAGTCAAAATTACAAATCTATTCTAATTGATATGAGTTGATCTATTCTAGATTACCAGCACGGACAAAAGAGAATATGGCAGCTTGATTGGATAGCCATGACACTGTGAGATAGGTAGGTAGTAATGCATGATGCAATGGACCTTTCTTAGTTGATTAGCCCACTTTCTTTCCCTAAAGGGGTTTCGAGCTTTATGGTGCATCAAGCTCTAGGGGGGTAATGCGTGATACCACTCATTTTTCTTAGTTGGTTGGCCCACTTCCTTTCTCCAAAGAAGTTTTGAGCTTTATGGGGCGCTATCCTTATCTGAAGCATCAAGTCAATCCATATGAAGATTTAGGTGATTGACTTGAGAAAGATCTTTTTTTGCTTTACCTATGATACTCACCAGCTCTACACCTTACAGGTAAAGGACCCTTTCAAAATCTTTAGAACTTCGAGTCGTCATCTGAGGAGCCCTAGAACTCTTTTCTCCTTCGTATCAGTTGACTTGAAAGAGCTTCCCTTGATGCTTTTCTTTAAGATAAAGAAGCCAAACTATCATCACAAAGAACATTAAAGGTTTTCCTCAAAGTCTCCCCTAATGCTTTTTTTTCGGGAGCAAGAAACCAAGCTAGTGGTATGGAGCACATTGTTTGGTCGATCTAAGCGATCCTCCTTAGTTGACAAATGAAAGGTCAAATTTTAATGTCAATATATTGGTACAATATGTAGGAGTGTTAAACAAAAGTACTTAACTACATTGGCAAATTTTAAAAAATTTTACCAACTAAATTGACTTTTAGTTTAACCATGAATAGAGTAAAGCCATTCTCTTGATAAAATATTTTAATTCAAAATGCTAATATGGTGATTACGAATTGTCTTGGTCTACATCCCATATGGTAGTTTGGGTGTACTGAAGAATAGTTCATGATGAAGAATGAGAAAGAAGGAAAAGTGGCACTTTTGCCGATAGTGAGGGACTTCTTCTCAAAGATTATATATCATTATGGATGAACTCACCATGACTAAGTTTGTTACCTTCAAGATAGCAGCTGTGTGCCTCAGACCAAGTAGAAGAAGAGATGTTGATAGACTTTTTAGGTAGTCCCCATTTTTGTTTTAACTATATTTCTCAAATTATTGGTTATGGACCTTATTTAACTTTAAAATGTATGGCCTATGTCCTATTTAATTCTATGATATATAGTTATCAAGTATTCTAATTTTGTGATGAGAATGTCGCATTATGAGAGGGCGATTGTAATACCTTAAAACTCATCTCCACATCGGATGGAAAAGAAAAGTTTAAAAACTTTATAACTCAAGTTCACTTACTATCAATTAATTTTCATTTAGTTTTCAGAACCACATGATTTTAGCCCACTAATAGATTAATTGAACCAATAGGTGAGCTTGAGGTGTTATAAAGACCTAGCAAAGATTTAAGATTACAATGAGTTCTCCCACTTTACCAATAGAAATGCAGCTCCAAAAGTAAAAAGAAAATAAGTTCTTGTGAATAATGATAGATATGTATAGGGGCCGTTATAGAAGTAAATACTTTAATATTTTTTTCTTTCTAAATGTGTCACTAGGTAGAAAGGATTGACTGATCCCAAGCAAGTTTTCAAAATTGAGGAATATGATTTTTCTTTCAGACACTCCATAAATCTTGGAGATTCCTAAGTTTTGAAGTGATATGAAGGTGCTTATATAACTGGGACACCATCTCAATGGGAGCATTGCAGGACAAACAACTTAAATTAACTGTTCATCCTTTCTTGGCTAGAATCTCGTATGTGAAGTCTATTACAGAAGGCTAAACAAGCAAAGATCTTACGTCCCCCATGGACGGTGATGGTGGAGAGAATAAGATTAAGGCAAAGTATCAATAGAAAATAAATATTATAACAAACTTACATTGGTGGCAAAGCCTAGATTGTAGTTCCCTTTCATATTGTATGACATCTTTTACAAGGCTATAATCCCTGACAACCTTGATTTGCTTGACGACCTAAATCCATGAGCTTCAATTGATCTATAGACATTAATCTTAGAAGAGAGTTTCTAGTTACAATCGATCTTCCAAAGTAAGCAAAGACAGCCATGACATTCCTCTCCACATCAAACCACTTCAAGCCGAGAATTCAAGCTCCGCTCCGAAGAACTCATAGCAAAGCTGGAGGTGCTGCATGGTCGCGATCGTACTAAACAAAAGAATTGCCACCTACGAAGTTGTCGAGCATGACGAAGAAGTCGTTCTTGCAGCAAGTTGACCTCCATTGTCCAGTGACAAAGAGGCTGCATTGAGCCCTTGTCCACAAGGAACTTAGGTTTGGGTGGTACGGAACAATATAAAAAAAACTGGTCACCATGGATGATAGTTTTGGCTTTGGTTTTGGTTTTCTCCTTACAATTAAAAAAAACAATGGTCACCATGGATGCCATACAATATAAAAAAATAGTGGTCACCAAGGATGATAGTTTTGGTTTTGGTTTTGGTTTTCTCCTTACAATATAAAAAAAACAATGGTCATCATGGATGATAGTTTTAGCTTTGGTTTTGGTTTTCTCCTCGAATGGAGTGGCAAAAAGAAATATAAGAGGAGACCAGGAAAGGATTTTATGTAACATATCCTTCTGAAAAGTTTTAATCCTATGTTCTATTTAATTATATAATTAATGTCCTATCTTTCTCAAAAGTTATAATCCCACATCCTATTTATTTATTGCATATTTTTTCTACCTTACATATCATACTTGTCTAACCCTCCACCTTACAAGTAAAGGATCCTTCCAAAAGCTTTAGAACTTGAAATCGTTGCCTGAGGAGCCTTGGAACTCTTTTCTCCTTCATATCAGTTGACTTGAAAGAGATTCTGCTAATGCTTTTCTTTGAGATAAAAAGCCAAACTAGCATCATGAAGAACATTAAAGATTTTTCTCAAAGTCTCCAGTAATGCTTTTTTTAGAGCAAGAAGTCAAACTATTAGCATGGAGCACATTGTTTGGTCGAGCTAAGCATTCCTCCTTAGTTGACAAATGAAAGGTCGGATTTTAACATCAATAAATAGGAATAATTTGTAGGAACGTTGAACAAAAGTGCTTAACTATGTTGACAAATTTTAAAAATTTTCACCAAGCAAATTTACTTTTACTTTAACCATGATTAGAGCTAAGCAATTCTCTTAATAAAAATATGTTAATTCAAAATGCTAATGTGGTGATTACTAATTAGCTTGGTCTAAATCCCATACGGTAGATTGGGTCAGCTTAAGAATAATTCATGATGAAAAGTGAGAAGGAAGAAAAAGTGGCACTTTTGCCAATAGTGAGGGATCTCTTCTCAAAGATGATATACCATCATTGATGAACTCATCTTGACTAAGTCGGATACCTTTATATCAAAATTATTTTTTGCTCAGAAGGATCTATTTATTCTTTTTAATGGCCATAAATGATCTATTTCTGAAATTATTTTGATCATTTAGAAGCCCTCCAATCTAAAGAGCTCTTCTAAATATTTTTTATCTTTCTACAAGCCCTTCTAATCCTTCTAAACTTTTTTAATCTCTCTCTAGTCTCTTATTAGTTGTCCTAATCTCTCTCACTCAAATCTCTACTTTTATCATTTATAATCAACAATGTCTAGTGTTAATAGCTCTCACCCATCTTATGGTCAAGAGTTCTTCAAATTTAACACCGACATAGCATAATATGGGGACCAGAGCCAATGTCCCCAAGCTCACAATAGCCATTGATGCCATGTCGACTACCAAGTCCAAGGCTAAACTTAGGATTTTTGGAGCCTATTGGCACTTTAACATTAAGGAGATTGCCATCAAGAGGCCTTGTGTTATCTGTAAAGTATATAAGAATTTTAACCGCAACACTTTGAGAAAAATTAGTTATTTAACTGGGCACTAAAAGAAGCATGAGAGTGTAGCTTATGGCCCCAACTAATCTCAAATTAGACTTGAACAAATAGGTGAGTTAAGAAATTTTTTTTTGTAAGAATTAAATAGAAAAGAATTATTAAAATTATAGATAGTGAAATTCCTTTTACTTTTGCCAAAAAATTAATGACTTAAAAAATATATGAAAACTATCCTAAATCCTATTTTTAAAAGGTTTCTCAAAATCCTATTAAATCATATTGTTTTAGACAAAATTTTGATTAAAAAATATAATTTTATATTTTAAAAAAATTGATAATAGAATAGCACTTACATCAAATATTTGAACTAGGACTGCCGCATTATCTTATATTTGCTTTTCAGTATATTTTATTGATCATGGTTGAATAATACAAAAAAATAGTTTTAAATTGATTGAATATTCACACAATGCCACCACCATCTATGCTCGATTTTGCAAACAGTATATGAGTGCCATATACCTGATTGGTATAATTTTTTTAATTAGTTTAAATAATACTTCTAATAATAACATTGTTGTTGAATTACTCAAGTCGTATCTATGTTTCATCTTAAATAAAAATTTATTTTACATTAGATGTACATATTATATTACAAATTTAATTATACAAATGGTTTAAAAATTATTGAATCATATATATATATATATATATATATATATATATATATATATATATATATATATATATATTAAAGTTAAAGATGCCATTAAATTATACCCTCTAAAATGAAAAAATAAGAATTTAAAGTTTTATGTATTATTTATGAATTAAAATATAAATAATTTTTATTAGATATAAAACATAAATGGAATTCTACATATTTCATGTTAAATTCATGTTTGGAATATAAAGATATTATTACTATATTTTAGATTATTCACTTCTCTAATGAACTTATATTAGATTTTCGCTAGGATAATTCTGTATTATCCTATAATTTCTGTAACATTTTTATAAAGCTACTAATATGTTATCTAATACTTATTATCTTACCTCTCCTCTAATTATACAATTGATATATAACATCATCATCCATTTTTTATAATATAGAAAAATTAAAGATTTTGAAGATATAATTTTATCAATGAAAATAAGATTTAATAAATATTAGAAAGAAATTTTATATTTTCATTATTTAGCTTTAATTATGGATTCTAGTATTAAATTTGATTATTTATATATAATATTATAAACAATTTATAAAAATATGATGTACAAAATAAATAGAGATGGATTTAAAGATGAAATTTGTAATTTATTAAATCAAATATTTATATTATATGAAAAAAAATATAATAAAGGTAAAATGTCCTCTACTTCACAATTGGCCCTAGGTAGTAGTAATAGGGCTAGTAGTGATAGTAAATTTTAGAATATATTAAAAAATAAATGAATTAATTTTTTATTTAAATAATAATTTTATAAAATTTCTAATTTAGGAAGAAATAGATGATTTGATATTTTAGTTTGATAGAAAGCTCATGATATACTAACCCCTCTGATATCCATAGTAGCTTCAGAATATATTTTTAGTGCAGAAGGATAAATGCTCGACAATATGAACCAATTAAAGCCTAATACAGTGGGAATGCTAATCTGCCTCAAGGACTAGTATGATATGAAGGACAAGATGCAAAAAAGGTTAGAAAAATAATAATAAAGGTTCCCTTCAAACAACAATGAGTTTGAGTAATAGAAAATCAAAGACAAAAAATGATGCAATCCATCAGGGTCATAGAGGCCAGACAAAAAAATGACCATAATGAATAACATTAATAGCAAATCCCTTAAAAAGATAAATACATCTGATTTATTTTATTTAGTTTTCAAAATTAATTTTAAAATCTTAAACATAATCCTTTTTCTCTCGATCGTTCTTGTTGGTGCCATAGCTTATGATGGTTGTTCCTCCTCAAGTCACTATTTTGCTTCATTTTTCCATTTTTTAACTCCGCTAAAATTTATAACCATGGTTTCTCATCCTTCAGTATTCTAATAGGCATCAAATATTATCATTTCTAATTTTTTTAACTCTACTAAAATTTATAATCATGTTTTAGCATCCTTCAGGTTCTAATGGGCATCAAAAATTATAACTTCTAATTTTTCTATTTCCACTAAACTCTATAACCATGTTAATTTTACGATGAGCATCCAAAATTATTATTGCTTAAAAAGATCTATTTATTCTTTTTAATGGCCATAAATGGACAGTTTCTAAAATTATTTTGATCATTTAGAAGCCCTCCAACCTAAAGAGCTTTTACATGTCTTTTTCATCTTCCTATAAGCCCTTCTAATCCTCCTAAACTCTATTGATCTCTCTCTAGTATCTTGTTAGTTGTCCTAATCTCACTCACTCTGATCTCTACTTTTTATAATTAATAATCAACAATGTCTAGTGCCAATAGCTCTCATCCATCTTATGGCCAGGAGTTCTTTAATACCGACAGCAAAATATAGGACACATCATCGATCGGAGCCAATATTCCCAAGCTCACAATAGCCATCGATGCCATGTTGACTACCAAGTCTAGGGCTAAACTTAGGATTTTTGGAGTCTGCTTGCACTTTAACATTAAGGAGATTGGCAATAAGAGGCTTTGTGTTATCTATAAAGTATACAAGGACTATAACTGCAATAGTTTGAGAAAATTTTGTTATTTAGCTAGGCACTAAAAAAAGCATGAGAGTGCAGCTTTTGACCTCAACTAATCTCAAGTTTGATAAGAAATTTTTTTTATTTGTAAGAATTAAATAGAAACTAATTATCAAAAATTTATTATATATAGTGAAATTCCTTTTACTTTGTCAAAAATTAATGACTTAAAATATATATGAAAACTATCCTAAATCCTATATTTAAAATGTTTCTCAAAATCCTATTAAATCTTATTGTTTTAGACAATATTTTAATTATAAAATATAATTTTATATTTTAAAAATTTTAATAACAGAATAGCACTTACATCTAATATTTATATTAGCACTGTTGTATTATCTTATATTAACTTTTTAGTACATTTTATTGATCATGATTGAATAATACAAAAAAAATAGTTTTAAATTGATTGAGTATTCACATAGTGCCACCACCATCTATACTCATATTATGCAAATGATATTGAGTACCATATACTTGATAGGTATAATTTTTTAATTAGTTTAAATAATGCTTCTAATAATAACGTTGTTATTGAGTTACTCAAGTCGTATCTGCATTCCATCTTAAATAAAAAATTATTTTACATTAGATGTACATATTATATTACAAATTTAATTATACAAATGGCTTAAAAATTATTGAATCATATATATATAAAGTTAAAGATGCCATTAAATTATACAACTGTCTAAAAGGAAAAAATAATATTTTAAAGCTTTATGTATTATTTATGAATTAAAATATAAATAATTTTTATTATATATAAACATAGATGGAGAATAGAGAAGAGTGAAGAAAACAGATTCATGTAGCCAACCCCATGTAGTTGGGAAAAGGCTTAGATGAGTTGAGTTGAGTATAAAACATAAATGGAATTCTATATATTTAATATTACATTCATGTTTTAAATATAAAGATATTATTATTATATTTTATAATATTTGCTTCTCTGATGAACTTATATTAGATTCTTACTAAAATAATTCTGTATTATCCTATAATTTTTGTAACATTTTTATAAAGCTACTAATATTATATCCGATAGTTATTATCTTAGCTCTCCTCTAATTTTACAATAGATATATTACATTATCAGCTATTTTTTATAATTTAGAAAAATTGAAGATTTTAAAAATATGATTTTATCAATGAACATAAGATTTAATAAATATTAGAAAGAAATTTTATATTTTCATTATTTAGCTTTAATTATGGATTCTAGTGTTAAATTTTATTATTTATATATAATATTAGAAATAATTTATAAAAATATTATGTGTGAAATAAATAGAAATGAATTTAAATATGAAATTAGTAATTTATTAAATCAAATATTTATATTATATCATCAAAATATAATAAAAGTAAAATGTCCTCTACTTCACGATTGGCCCTAGGTAGTAGTAATAGAGCAAGTAGTGATAGCTAATTTATGAATTTATTAAAAAATAAATGAATTAATTTTTTATTTAAATAATAATTTTACAAACTTGTTAATTTAGGAAGAAATAGATGATTTGATATTTTAGTCATAGAGAGCACATAGAAAAGTTATCCTATGCTTATCTCTATGGCCCATGATATACTAACCCCTTCGATATCCATAGTGTAAGGGCCTGGGATTGGACCGGCCCAAAGTGGGCCAGCCCAACCCCACCCATGTGTGCAGCCATGCACGCATAGAATTAGGGCAGGATTTACTCCTCCCCTGCCTGAGCCTCAGGTACAAAAGAAATAAGAAGGGGGCAGGCAGCCTAGGGTTTTCCTAGCACCGTCTAAAAAAAAGAAAAAGAAGAAGAGAAAAAAGGGGGGAGACAAAGCCCTCCATCATCAGAGAAAGGAGAGGCCAAGAGAAAAAGGGAGGAAAAAGAAGAAAAAAGAGGAACCTCTGTTCCTCTGCCCTTTTGCCGAGGAGTGCTGCCGTCGGGGTATCGTTGGATGCAAAAAAAAGAGGTAAGTCCTTAGAGGGTAATTGGCAGAGGAAAGAGAGAGGGCACAGGTGGTGGCCGCGATGAAAAAAAAAAGAAGAGGAGGAGGGTGAGTGCTAGGATTGCGGCATAGACCTAATGATGGGATATGAAAGAGAAATTAATTTTTATTTTATTTTTTAATTAAAGTTTATTTCTGTTAGTTAAATAAAATATATGTGAATTATGTCAGTTAAAAGGGATGACCAGCATCACAAGGCAAAGCCAAATTCAAGTCGTTAGTGAGAAATTGTTAGTTGAATTATGAAGTAAGAATTCTCCTACATAATTTTTATCAACATTTTATAAATAATAATTTCTTGAAATCGATGCAATAAGCTGATTTGAATAATTGCTTGGTTTTTGGTGATTTACATTTGGGTGAATTATGGATTTTGTGCTATTTTTTAATTTTTGGTTTGGTTGAAAAATATTGCTTAACTATGACTTATGAAAATTTATTATTTTAAAATTGTACAAGTTGCAATTTAATTAACAATTTAGTTGATTATTTTGGGAATACTTATGTGATATGATTATAAACTGATCATTAAAAATTTGAGGAAGCATGAATATTTTTATTTGATTGCATTCATATGCTATCAGGAATGGTTGAGTTAAGGTGCATTGATATGTGTGCCATATGTTGGTTGCG
The DNA here is from genome assembly GCA_900491605.1 of Calamus simplicifolius. Lineage (NCBI taxonomy): Eukaryota > Viridiplantae > Streptophyta > Magnoliopsida > Arecales > Arecaceae > Calamus > Calamus simplicifolius. The sequence goes on from UESW01000082.1 coordinate 55,865, forward strand.
ATGCATAGGTTTGATGCTCTAAACTGGCCATGTGAGAGCCCCGCCATAGGCTCAAAATATGATAGTGTTGACCATCACAGGCTAGAGTGTGACATTATGAGCCCCACCATAGACCAAAAATAGAGTAGTGTTGTCCATCATATGCTGGAGTGTGACATTGTGGGTATCCCGCCATGGGTTGAAATACGGTTATGGTTGTCTAGAACTGAAAACCATATGGAATTGGATCCAATGTATGACTGGTTGAGTCTAAAGTAATTGAATGTGTTCTATATGATTGCATGATGGCATCAATATTTATAGGTTTAGTAGTTTGTTTTATATAATCATGTATTTATATCATAAAGATTATATTTTAACTTGCTATGTATGGAGGTAAAATTTATGTAGAGGATTCTTACGGAACTGTTGAGCTCATTATATCCGTTAAAATTTTTTTATAGGTTGAAGTGATTAGTTTGATGGAATGGGATGGAGCGACGTTGTAGCTATTGTAATTACTTAGATAGATATAAATTTTATTTTTATAATTTTTTCTAAATATTATAGAAAAAATAATTAACTTATATTTATGACATTAGTGGATGTTTACCTAATTTTTTTTAAATTATGATAATCATTGTTTTCTCTTAATGATAAAGCTTTTATGGAATGTAGTATGAATTTTTTATATCAGGCATTGCATGGTCTCTAGGGCTTGCCCTAGGGTTCATGCAGCCATGTTATGTGGCTGATTCAAATGATGGATTTAGGGCATGGCAGAAGTGGTATCAGACCTTAGGTTTATGATCGTTAGAAATAATAAAAAAAATGGTGACTGAAGTGGCATGAAAACATGGTTTAGGATTCTAGGATTTAGGATCGAAGTAAGAGTGAATGGGGAAAATGTAAATCTAATTTGAATTAAAAGTTTTGAAATGTGAATTAATTTTGATTGATATATGGATATTAAATTAAAAATTGAACCTTGTTGTATAAAGGTTAATATTGCTTAAGGTAGAGGATGTGGTCAACCTAGAAGGCTAACTCGATTCGCTAATGGCACAACTGTGTGGGAGCCCTCACAATCACAAGGAAGTGACACAGCCTCATTAGTGTAGGGTTTGTGCCAAGAGGAGCCCCCTATGGTCCCCACAATAGAAGTTCCTAATACCCCTAGAGTAGGAACCATAGAAACAAGGGCATCAGGAGCACAAAATATGGAGGAACCTAGGGTACAGCCCAGTGAACATGTGACTACTACCTAGTTACAAGATATTATACTGCAACAACAAGCTACATCAAGGGCAGATATGATGAGAATGATGGAGGTGCAACAACAGCAGTTCTTACAGCAACAATTGCAGCAACAACTACAACAACAACTACTGGATCCCAAAACTCAACTAGAGCATCGGGTTAGCCTGACTGAGTTCAAGAAGTATGCACTGTCGGCTTTCAAGGGCACTACTGACCCCATGAAGGCTGAGAGTTGGTTGAAAGAGATTAAGAAGGTCTTCTAGACCTTGAAATGTCTAAAGGAGGAGAAGGTCAACTTTGCAACCTTCATATTGCTCAGTGGGGCAGTTAATTGGTGAAAGACAAAGAAAGGAATACTTGGCCCAAATGATGCGCTGCACACCTGAGAGGAGTTCTAAAAGGTTTTCCATGAAAAATACTTTTCTTAGAGCATTAGGTTCCATAAGTTTTAAGATTTGATTGTCTTGACCAAGGCAATATGACAATGGCACAATATACTACCAAGTTTGAAGAATTATCGAGGTATGCACCTACAGTAGTGGCAGAAAAAGTTATTCAAGCTCGTAAGTATGAAAATAGACTTAGGGACCTGATCTGACAGCGAGTGGCTACTTTTAAGTAGACCACCTATAAGGAGGTGGTGAATAAGGCTTTGATGATAGAAAAGGGCTTTAATGATATGCAAGCTGTGAAGGAGAGGGTTATGAAGAAAAGAGACATGTCTAAAAATTTTCAAGGCCAAGATAAGAGAAACCTTATAAATACAAAGAGGCATAACAATGCATTCCCATGTGATAGAACCTCACGTAGAGGTGAAGTCAAATGTTTCAGATGTGGAGGACCACATTTCCTAAGAGATTGCAGGCTACCACATAAGAGGTGCTATGCATGTGGATAGCTAGGTTACATAGCAGCAAATTGTTCCAAGAGGAAAGAACCACAAGGAAGACTAGAGTTTCCAGTAACACCACAATCGGGGGAGGCACGGCTAAAACCTAGAGCTCAAGGGCATATCTATGCACTCTTAGAGCTAGATGCTAATGCCTCAAATGCTATGGTGATAGGTATGATTAAGTTATTATCCCATACAGTGTATGCATTGCTTGATCCAGGTGCTATGCATTCCTTTATTTCATCTTATTTTGTTAAAAAGTAACAAGTTAAACCTATACCATTAGGAATTAAGATGTGTGTATCTACATCAAGTGGATATATTATGTTAGTAGAGTCAATGTGTAAGGATTGCATATTAACCGTTGGAGATAAGAGAAGCAAATTTGTTGATTTTAAAAATGAAGGATTTCGATTTAATTCTTGGGATGGATTGGCTAGCAGCTTATCATGTTACAATTGATTGTTTTAAGAAGATAGTAAAATTTTAGATTCCTGAACAACCTGAGTTTAGTTGTATGGGTGGCAAACCATCTGTCCAACTAAAAATGATATCAGCACTACAAGCCAAGCAGCTTCTCAGGAAGGGTTGTGAAGGGTATTTAACTATAGTGCTGCAAACCAAATAAAAGGAGCTTCGCATAGAGGACATTTCTGTTGTGAACAAGTTCTCTGATGTTTTTTCAGATGAGTTACCAGGATTACCTCCTGATAGGGAGATTGATTTCTCCATTGATTTGATTCCTATTACTGGTCTGATTTCAAAGACCCCATATAGGATTGCTCTAGCATAATTGAGAGAGTTGAAGAAATATTTGTAAGATTTATTGGATAAGGGCTTTATCAGACCAAGTGTGTTCCCTTGGGATGCTCCTATACTATTTGTAAAAATGGAAGATGGAAGTCTCTGGCTATGCATAGATTTTTGGGAACTGAATAAGGTGACAGTATGAAATAAATATCCCTTACCGAGAATTGAAGATTTGTTTGATCAATTGCAAGGAGTACAAGTATTCTCGAAAGTTGATCTCCGATCAGGGTACCATCAATTGAAGATAAAAGCCGAGAATATACCAAAGATAGCTTTTAGGACCATATATATATGGGCATTTTGAGTTTTTGGTTATGCCTTTTGGTTTGACTAATGCACCAGATACATTTATGGATCTTATGAATTGGGTATTCAAATCTTACTTGGATAGGTTTGTTGTGGTGTTCATTGGTGACATTCTGATCCATTCAAAATGCTCACAAGAATATGGAGAACATTTGAGGATAGTACTATAGACTCTTTGAGAAGAGAAGCTCTATACAAAATTATCTAAATGTGAATTTTGGTTGGACAATGTTGCTTTTCTCAAACATGTGATCTTTAAAGAAGGTATTTCAGTGGATCCGAAGAAAGTGGAAGTTGTAGTTGCATGGAACAGGTCTTCTAATGTGTCTAAGGTATGCAGTTTCTTGGGGTTGGCAGGATACTATCAAAGGTTTCTTGAAGGATTCTCCCATTTTTCCATACCTCTAACTTGGTTTACTCAAAAGCGAGTGAAGTTTGAATGGACAGAGAATTATGAGAAGAACTTTCTAGAGTTAAAAAGATGATTAGTGTCGGCCCCGGTGTTGACTATACCAGCTGGAACTGAAGGGTTTACCATCTATAGTGATGCATCATGTAGAAGACTTGGATGTGTATTAATGCAAAAAGAAAAGGTGATTGCTTATGCCTCTAGACAATTAAAATCATATGAGCAGAACTACCCAACTCATAACTTAGAACTGGCAGTGGTAGTGTTTGCTTTAAAAATATTGAGGCATTATTTGTACGGAGAATAGTGTGAGGTTTTCACTGATAACAAAAGCTTGAAGTACATCTTTACTCAGAAAGAATTGAATTTGAGGCAGAGAAAATGGTTGAAATTGTTAAAGGATTATAATTTTACCATTAGATATCATTCAAGGAAGGCTAATGTGGTGGCTATTGCTTTAAGCAGAAAATCTTCAGGTGAATTGGCAGCTCTGATAACTAATCAAAGACATATTTTATTGGATTTGGATAAAGTTGGTATTGGGATCCGGATACATGACCCTAAGATTTATCTTGCTGCACTTTAGTACAGCCTACCCCTATAGAGAGAATTAAAATGTCTTAGAAGGAGGACCTAGAGTTGCAAAAGATTATAAAAATGGTGGAGACAGGTGCTCAAACAGAGTTTTGATGAGGATGGTTCACTGAGATTCAGGGCTAGACTTTGTGTACCAAATGATAAAGAACTTAAAGAAGAGGTTTTGGGTAAAGCACATGGTTTGGCCTATACTATGCATCCTGGAGGTACTAATGTGTACGTGACCTAAAGAAAAACTTTTAATGGACTAGTATGAAATGGGACTGTTGACCCTAGATTGATTTTGATGATTACAAAATAATTAGGCAATTCTAAGCTTGATACAGGGAAGTTCGGTCGCTTTACAAGTAAGTATCTCTGTGCAAAATTTCATTGGTAAGAAAGTACTTCATTTAATTTTCTTTAAATATTTTTTATTAGCTTGGAAGTTAACTGGTTAGCTAACTTGTTATTCCATTTAGCTAGCTGGCACACCTCTCAGCTAGCTGATACATTGTCTCAGTGCTTGGCCGAACGATCTTGTATTTTAGCTAGCTGGTTAGCTAGCTTGTTAGCTAGCTGAAGTTTCTTCAGCTAACTAAAATGCTCATCACAGTGCTTGGCCGAATGCTCTATAAATTTAGCTAGCTGGTTGGTTAACTTGTTAGCTAACTGGAATTCATTTTAGCTAACTCCAGTTGCCTGTAAACTCTTCTGGCCGAACAGTCTTAAATTTTAGTTAACTATGGAGCTAGCTGCCAGGCCTTCTAGCTAGCTGACATTTCTTTTAGTTAACTGCTTAGCTAACTATTTTATCTTGGAGCTAACTGCTTAGCTAACTATTTTTCACAGGAAACATTGATGCTGTGAGGATTCAAATTTTAGTTAACTGGAGAGCTAGCTGTCTATTGGCTGGTTAGCTGGAGAGTTAGCTACCTTATTCTGATGTATGGCTGCCTTTTTGCTCAGTTAGCTAGAGAGCTAACTAAGCCGGACTGTTCCTACGTTACTTTTTGTTTAGTTAGCTAGTGATCTAACTGACTATCATTTAGTTAGCTATTGAGCTAACTCCTCTTCTCCTGCAACTCCTACAACCGTGAGCCTTAATTTTCTAGTTAGCTGGGAAGCTAACTACCAATGCATGAACCCTTTACTTTGCCATTTTATACTGCCTATTAGTTAGCTGAAGAGCTAACTAACCTTTGCTTAGCTAGCTGCCTAGCTAACTAAGTGATCTGCACTTTAGTCTTATGACCGTTGTTTTTTTTGTTAGTTAGCTGAAGAGCTAACTAGCAATCTTTCTAGTTGACTAAAGACCTGCTTCTGGATGATTTATTTGCCATGGCCTCTCTTGTTAGCTAGCTGACTAGCTAGCTGAAGTTACTTATCTCTTCACCGAATGCATTGATGTCTTCAGCTACCTGGAGTTATTTTTTCAGTCAACTGCCGCCTGAGTTCTTAAGCTGCTCTTTCTCTCTTACTCTCTCTCTATTGCTATTTTAAGCTACATTTAACTTTTAGATTTTTGAATATTTGCAGTGCTCTTCCTTCCTCAAATGGAGATCAGCATTCAATGCTTAAGGGAAGCATTTATAACGGTTATATTTTCTTTCCATTTTTATTTCCATTTATTCCTAATGTATCTAACGGATCTTTTCTTGTTGGATGATTATAAAAAGGTGGGATTTGAAGCACACCATGATGATTCTGAAAAAGAGTTTTTAAAGAGAAAGAAAATCCAAGAAAAGAGCTTATATTGCATATTGCTGAGTGGTTGTTGCTGTGCATTCAAGTTCATTCATTGCTCCAAAAAGTCATCCAGATCTTTGAAGCTTTTCAAGCAATCAAGACTTCAGCTACTTCAACCTCATTGTGATAGCTTCTCTTTATCATTCCTTGATTGTTTTTGTAAAAGGGTTAGTGTTAACCCTGATTATTTTGGGCTTCCTTGTGCCTTGAAACAAGAGGACTAGCCTAGGTTTGGCTAGGGGATTTGGCTTCCTTGTGCCATGATACGATTAGTGAAATTCCCAAAGGTTTTGGGGAGTGGATGTAGGTGCTAAGTTTGGTACCGAACCACTATAAACATCTGTGTGTTTGTGGTTGTTTGATTCTTCTTTGTTATCTTTTTGTGCACTCCACTACACTGCTGCAAATCAAAATTAGGATTTAAGCACATACTTGCATAGTAATCATTATTTTTTAATAACCCAATTCACCCCCCTCTTGGGTTGCTACATCTGGGCAACAAGTGGTATCAGAGCAGAGTGCTCTTGATTTCTATATCTTTGATTAGCTTGAAGCCAAAGATCAGTAGTAATCTCAATGAGTTCTATGTTGATTGAAGGACAATCAACTAATAGACCACCCTTGTTCAATGGAACAAATTACATATATTGGAAATCACGTATAAAAATCTTCATTCAAGCACTAGATTATGATTTATGGGGAATCATAATTAATGGACCACACACACCCACTATTATGATTGAAAATATTAATATTGCAAAGCCTGAATCTGAATGGGATGAGTAAGACAAGAAATTAGCTCAATTAAATGCTAAGGCTATGAATGTTCTTTATTGCACTCTTGATGCAAATGATTTTAATTGCATATCTACTTGCATGTCTGCTAAGAAAATCTGGGATAGACTTGAAGTCACCCATGAGGGTACAAATCAAGTCAAGGAATCCAAAAAAAATATGCTTGTTCATAAGTATGAATTATTTAAGATGGATCCTGCTGAAAATATTACTGATATGTTTATAAGATTTACTGACATTATTAATGGATTGAAAAATCTTAAAAATCTTATGCTAACAGTAATCTTATTAGAAAAATCTTAAGATATTTACCTAGGACATGGGAAGCAAAAGTCACTGCAATTCAAGAAGCAAAAGATCTCAACACTTTATCACTTGAAGAGTTGGTCGGTTCTTTGATGACTCATGAGCTTCAGCAATGACAACATATCGATGAAGATGAATCAAAGAAGAAAAGGACTATGCTTTGAAGAGTGTAACTCAAGAAGATGAAAGTGAAGAAACCACTAGTGACAGTGAGAAAGATGATGAAATGACATTTATTTCAAGAAAATTTAAAAGGTTCATGAAGAGAAATAAATTTGAAAAAAGAAAATAATTTGTTAAAGGAGACCATAGCAAAGATAAGGAAAAGAGTAAACCTCCTACATGCTATGAGTGCAAGAAACCTGGACACATCAGACCAGATTGTCCACTATTAAAGAAAGGATCTAAAAGAGTAAAGAAGAAGGCAATGATGGCTACTTGGAGCGACAGTTAAGCAACAAGTTCAGAAGATGACGAGAAAACTGAAGTTGCAAATGTTTGCTTCATGGCTGATAATGATGAGGAAGCCCTAACTTTTTAGATGACTTTACCTTTGATGAATTACAATGTGCATTTTATGAACTTATTGATGATTTTGCAAATTTAAGTTCAAAAGGCAAAGAATTGAAAAATGAAATCAAAAATCTTACTCTTGAAAAGGAAAGAATTTTAAAGGATAATGAATCATTGTTAACGAAAAATCAAGATTTGAAAAATGAAGTGGATAAATTAAAACCAATTATTGATAGATTTAGTCTAAGTTCAGAAAAATTAAAAATGATTTTAAATAGTCAAAGAGCTGTTTACAATAGAGCTAGTCTTGGATACAATACCTTTAAAAGACAAAAATTTTTAAAAAATATTTATGAGCATGCTGATAATTCTACTAAAATTACATGTTTTAAATGTGGAAAAATTGGACACAAAGCTTATATTTATCAAACACAAAAGATATGAAAAATATGGGTTCCAAAAGGAACCATCTTGACTAACCCTAAAGGACCCAAGAAAGCTTGGGTACCTAAAAACCAAAATTGAAGTTGTGTATGCAGGTGTGTCTTGCAACCCGAGCAATTAAAAGATAATGGTACTTGGATAGTGGGTGCTCAAGACACATGACCGGTGATGAATCACAATTCATCACTTTGGAAACAAAAGATGGAGGTGCTGTTACTTTCGGTGATAATGGCCAAGGAAAAATAATTGGCATTGGAAAAATAGGTATCACACCTCATGCTTATATTGATAATGTTTTGCTTGTGAAAGGACTGAAACACAATTTACTTAGCATTAGTTAACTATGTGACAAAGGATTTAATGTTACTTTTAAATCATCTATATGCATTGTTAAAAATCCTGGAAATGAAAACATGAAATTTGTTGGTCATAGGCATGGTAATGTATACATTGTTAATTTAAATGATTTGCATGATCAAAATATTGATTGCCTAGTTGCTACAAATAATAAAACTGATAATAGTTGGTTATGGCATCGTAGGCTAGCTCATGCAAGCATTGATTTATTATCTAAATTAATTAAGAAGGATTTAGTACATGGTTTGCCAAAACTTATTTTTGAAAAAGATAAAATTTGTAATGCTTGTCAATTTGGAAAACAAACCCGAGTTTCTTTTAAATCAAAGAATTTAGTTTCAATCACTAGAACTTTGGAGCTCTTGCACATGGATTTATTCGGTCTTACAAGAACAACTAGTCTAGGAGGAAAAATATACGGTTTTGTTGTTATTGATGATTTCTCTCGCTTTACATGGGTTTTATTTCTATCTAGTAAAGACGAAGCATTTTTAGCATTTCAAAAATTATTCAAAAGAATTACAAACGAAAAGAATTCTTCTATTTTGTCGATACGAAGTGATCATGGAAAAAATTTGAAAACAAATCTTTTGAAGAATTTTGTAATGAAAATGGAATTGAACATAATTTTTCTGCATCAAGAACACCACAACAAAATGGAGTACTTGAAAGAAAGAATAGAACATTAGAGGAAATGGCGTACCATGTTGTGTGAAAGCAATATTCCAAAATATTTTTAGGCAAATGCTATTAACACTGCATGTTATGTTTTAAATCATGCATTAATCAGACCTATTTTGAAAAAGACTCCATATGAACTTTGGAAAGGAAGAAAACCTAATATAAGTTACATTCATATTTTTGGATGCCGATGTTTTGTATTAAATAATGAAAAATTAAACCTTAATAAATTTGATGCTAAGTCTGATGAAGGAATTTTTCTTGGACATTCTTTACATAGTAGAGCTTTTAGAATATTCAACAAAAAGACTTTAGTAGTTGAAGAATCAATTCATGTTATCTTTGATGAATCTAATGATCTTCCATCAAGGAAGGGAAAAGGTATAAATGATGCAGATGACATTGAAGATCAATTCAAGGACATTACACTGAAGGATAAGAACGACACAGATACACAAGAGGTAAATGGAGAAGTGAACGCTGACCTACCTGAAGCCTCACAAGGTAATGATGAATTAGAAAGAGGTTGGAGGTATGTTCTTAGTCACCCCAAAGATCTAATTATTGGTGATCCTTCTCAAGGAGTTAGAACTAGGTCATCATTTAGAGATGCTTGCAATAACTTAGCATTTTTATCTAAAATTGAACCTAAATATTATGATGATGCTAAAAATGATGTTGATTGGATTAATGCCATGCATGAGGAACTTAACCAATTTGAAAGAAATAATGTTTGGACTCTTATTGAAAGACCTCATGATCATCAAATTATTGGAACTAAATGGGTTTATAGAAACAAATTAGATGAACATGGTAATATAATTAGAAATAAGGCAAGATTGGTAGATAAGGGTTATAATCAAGAAGAGGGAATTGATTTTGATGAAACTTATGCCCCTATTGCTAGATTAGAAGCTATTATATTACTTCTTGCTTATGCTTGTTATATGAATTTTAAATTGTATCAAATGGATGTTAAAAGCGCTTTCTTAAATGGATACATTACTGAGCAAGTTTTTATGGAACAGCCACCCGGCTTTGAAAATTACTTGTTTCCAAATCACGTTTTCAAATTAAATAAGGCTCTATATGGTTTGAAGCAAGCACCCCGGGCATGGTATGAAAGATTAAGCAAATTCTTGATTTGTAATGATTTTATTCGAGGAACTGCGGATACAACTTTATTTATTAAAAGACAAAATGAAGATATATTAATTATTCAAATCTATGTTGATGATATCATATTTGGTGCCACTAATGATTCTTTGTGCAAAGACTTTGCTAAGCTTATGCAGGGAGAGTTCGAGATGAATATGATGGATGAGCTGACCTACTTCCTTGGACTACAAATTAAACAAAGCAAAGATGGGATCTTCATAAGACAATCCAAATATACCAAAGAAATGATCAAGAAGTTTGGCATGGAGACATCAAGAGTATCGGTACCCCTATGAGCTCATCATGTAGACTTGAATCTTATGATTCTAAAAATATGTTGATTTAAAATTATATAGAGGCATGATTGGATCATTATTATATTTAACTGCTAGTAGGCCAGATATTTTATTTAGTGTTTGCATGTGTGCAAGATATCAAGCAAATCCTAAAGAATCACACTTGCTTGCTGTTAAAAGAATATTTAAATATTTAAATGGAACAATAAATTTAGGTATATGGTATGATAAACAATCTAGCATTGACTTAATAGGATACACTGATTCAGACTTTGCTGGATGTAAAATAGATAGGAAATCAACCACTGGAACCTGCCAGTTTCTAGGTGTTAACTTAATTTCATGGTTTAGCAAAAAGCAAACTTCAGTAGCACTGTCTATGGCCGAGGCCGAATACATTGCAGCTAGAAGTTGATGTGCTCAAATTTTATGGATTAAGCAACAACTAGAAGATTATGGTATTAAACAAAAGGCTATACCTATAAAATGTGATAATACAAGTGCAATCAATTTAACTAAGAATCCTATTCGACATTCCAGAACTAAACATATTGAAATTAGACATCATTTCATTAGAGATCACGTAAATAATGGAAATGTTGTTATTAAATTTTTAAACATAGAAAATCAAATTGCTGATATTTTCACTAAGCCTCTTGATGAAACAAAATTTTATGAAATCAGAAGAGAATTGGGAATGTTTGATCCAACCATTTAATGAATCAGTTAATGAATCGATATGATATCTAAATGATGTGACATCTTTTAATCAAATCAATTAAAGGGAACATCCTATCCAATTAATTGCTTGAGTATGCTGCAAGCTTTAAGTTTTTTCCACCTTTATGAAGCATAACTTCCTTAAATTCATCCACCAACCAGCCGATTGAAAACTTTTTCTTTTGATGGCAGTTAACTGACCAAGCAACCAAACAATCACCTGGCCAGCTAACCATGAAGGCATCACCTATATAACCTTTTTCACCAAACAATTTTTTCCATTCAAACCGTTCTTCATCACTTCAAGCCGAGCGTCTTCACCACTCCTCCTCTCAATCTCATCCATTCTTCATTCATCAATATCTCTATCAATCTTCTTCCATTCAATCCATCTTGAAGATAGTGGATGGCTCCCAAGAAGAAGGTAGTCGCTAGAGATGATGATTGTGCCGATCTTCACCGGAAGTCTTCTACTTCTTCATCTCATATCAACTCCCTTCTTGCATCTAAATCCTTTGCTCATGGAAGGTTAGTTGATTTTAACTTCTTAGAACAAGAAGGTTTTAAAATTGGAAAACTTTTAGTTAATCAAGGTTGGGATAAGCTTCTATCTACCAAGAGACCTATTTATCCTGAGCTTATTAGGAATTTTATGAAAATATCTCTTTTGGTAGTGGGACTATCTCTTCCTTCGTGAAAAAGACTAAAATCGACCTAGACTGCAAAACGTTAGGATGTGCTCTTAATATTCCTTCTGATGGGTTCTTAGAAGTCCTGCCCAGTGAACGTGGATATAAAATAGGTTTAATCCTTAATATTGATGATAATGAAGCCAGTAATATTGAAACTCTAGATGCCAACATGCTATCTGTAGAAAATAGATTGTTTCACAGTATCATCACCAAAATCCTAGCCCCTCATGCTGGTTCGTTTAATGTAGTAAATGATAGGGACATATGCATAATGTATGACATCTTAATAGAAGACCATGTTGATCTACCTCAACTAATGATGACCGTAATGAAAGAATCCTTGTCTAGATCTAAGGCTGCATTGCCCTACGGAATGTTTCTCACTTATGTATTTGAGTTTTTCAATATTAAGCTTAAGGGAGAAACTGCAGTGGCATTACATCACTCTGACGTTTTTATGCTCATTTACTGCACCGTATGGGCTTTGCAAAACGGGATGGTATTTGGTTAAAGGTTAGGTCTAGAACTGGTCAGTCTAGTATGCCACCGCCAACTGTGACTCAATCTACTTGTTCTCCTCAGAACTTCTTCAATTTTGACTTCAACCATCCAAATCCTTACCTTGCTGCTATGTCTGATGATCAAAATCCTTTTCAATCTGATCCACCCAGTATGAATGCTCCTAGACCTTCTTATCAGAATGACAATCAAGCTCCTGCTCCTCTTCCTATCGTTCGCATAAGTAATGATCAAATTCACCTTATTATTAATGAATTGACCCTTGCCACTTCTAGTTGAAGCTCTGGAGATAGTGCTTCTTCTGTCAATGATCAGACTCTTGTTCCACATATTTCTTCTGTTTTTGAAAACATATCTTAGTTTAAACTTATTCTTGACCGACTTGTCCATGATGTGAATATTCTCAATGGAAGAGTTTTTCATCACAATGAATCTGTCATGGAGTGGATCCTAAAAGAGATTAATTTCCTAAAAGGTAAGCTTAAGAATTTTGAAACTAAGGTAGAGTGGGTAGAGCACTGAATGAGATCTGCAAAGACCCAGACCGGGATGTAGCAAACGCTGTTGACCATTGCACCGCATCCTTCACAAGGCTGAGTCAACTCCTAGAGAGTTACATCACTCTTTCTGCCGCCTCTGCGCCTGATGCTTCTTATTCTCATCCGCACCTCTGGACTCCACCAACACAGCCTTCCTTCGATAAGCCTGGATCTTAAAACAAACCAATTATTTCTTCAGTGCATATTTCTTCTTCTGATGACGACAAGTGATTATGTTTGACTTATGTTGTGACCATACTTAGACTGTTGTTTTTGTAATGCATGACTATGTTTTATGACTTGAGACCATGGAGTGTAATGTTTGTAATACTCTATTTTGTAATGATCTGAATGACTGCTCATATTATGTATGTTTGATCACATCTCCTTGATATATTATGCTTAAATTTATTGCAAAACTCTTCAAACTTCTTTTTGATTAATGACAAAAAGGGGGAGAAGATTATTGCATACATTAAGGAATGGAGTAAAGTAATAACTTCATATATTCAGGGGGAGAAAAAGATTTCACTGATTCAAATTGACAGGGGAAGAAATTAATGTTTTCTGATTACACTCCTATCTATATTAAATTCCTATATTTGCTCCTCTTATGCTTAAAGGTTTTGTCATCATCAAAAAGGGGGAGATTGTTGACCACAGATTGAATTTGATGATTACAAAACAATTAGGCAATTCTAATCTTGATACAGGGAAGTTCGGTCGCCTTGCAAGTAAGTATCTTTGTGAAAAATTTCATTGGTAAGAAAGTACTTCATTTAATTTGCTTTGAATATTTTTTATTAGCTTGGGAGTTAACTGGCTAGCTAACTTGTTATTCCATTTAGCTAGCTAGCACACCTCTCAGCTAGCTGATACATTGTCTCAGTGCTTGGCCGAATGATCTTGTATTTTAGCTAGCTGGTTAGCTAGCTTGTTAGCTAGCTGAAGTTTCTTCAGCTAACTAAAATGGTTATAATAGTGCTTGGCCGAACGCTCTATAAATTTAGCTAGCTGGTTGGTTAACTTTTTAGCTAACTGGAATTTGTTTTAGCTAACTCCAGTTGCCTGTAAACTCTCCTGGCCGAGCAGTCTTAAATTTTAGCTAACTATGGAGCTAGCTACCAGGCCTTCTAGCTAGCTGACGTTTCTTTTAGTTAACTGCTTAGATAACTATTTTATCTTGGAGCTAACTGCTTAGCTAACTATTTGTCACAGGAAACGTTGAAGCCGTGAGGATTTAAATTTTAGTTAACTGGAGAGCTAGCTGCCTGTTGGCTAGTTAGCTGGAGAGTTAGCTACCTTATTTTGACGTATGGCTGCCTTTTTGCTCAGTTAGCTGGAGAGCTAACTATGCCAGACCGTTCCTACATTACCTTTTGTTTTAGTTAGCTAGTGAGCTAACTGACTATCATTTAGCTAGCTATTGAGCTAACTCCTCTTCTCCTGCAACTCCTGCAACTGTGAGCCTTAATTTTCTAGTTAGCTGGGAAGCTAACTACCAATGCATGAACCCTTTACTTTGCCGTTTTATACTGCCTATTAGTTAGCTGAAGAGCTAACTAACCTTTGCTTAGCTAGCTGCCTAGCTAACTAAGTGATCTGCACTTTAGTCTTATGATCGTTGTTTTTGTTGTTAGTTAGCTGAAGAGCTAACTAGCAATCTTTCTAGTTGACTAAAGAGCTGCTTCTAGACGATTTATTTGCCGTGGCCTCTCTTGTTAGCTAGCTGACTAGCTAGCTGAGGTTACTTACTTATCTCTTCACCGAATGCATTGATGTCTTCAGCTACCTGGAGTTATTTTTTCAGTCAACTACCGCCTGAGTTCTTAAGCTGCTCTTTCTCTCTTACTCTCTCTCTATTGCTATTTTAAGCTACATTTAACTTTTAGATTTTTGAATCTTTGCAGTGCTCTTCCTTCCTCAAATGGAGATCAGCATTCAATGCTTAAGGGAAACATTTATAATGGTTATATTTTCTTTCCATTTTTATTTCCATTTGTTCCTAATGTATCTAATGGATCTTTTCTTGTTGGATGATTATAAAAAGGTGGGATTTGAAGCACACTATGACCATTCTGAAAAAGAGTTTTTAAAGAGAAAGAAAATCCAAGAAAAGAGCTTATATTGCATATTGCTGAGTGGTTGTTGATGTACATTCAAGTTCATTCATTGCTCCAAAAAGTCGTCCGGATCTTTGAAGCTTTTCATGCAATCAAGACTTCAGCTACTTCGACCTCGTTCATTTATTGCTGAGTTTGTTGCTTCAAAAATTGTAAAGTATATTCTGAATATTTGCTCATTATGGGAGCTTCTCTTTATCATTCCTTGATCATTTTTGTAAAAGGGTTAGTGTTAACCCTTATTATTTTGGGCTTCCTTGTGGCTTGAAACAAGAGGACTAGCCTAGGTTTGGCTAGGGGATTTGGCTTCCTTGTGCCGTAAAATAAGAGGACTAGCCTGGTGTGGCTAGGGTTTTTGGCTACCTTGTGCCATATAAACAAGAGGGCTAGCCTGGTTTGGCTAGAGATTGTAATCGTTGTGATATGATTAGTGAAATTCCCAAAGGTTTTGGGGAGTGGATGTAGGTGCTGAGTTTGGAACCGAACCACTATAAACTTCTGTGTGTTTGTGGTTGTTTGATTCTTCTTTGTTATCTTTCTGTGCACTCCACTACACCGCTGCAAATCAAAATTAGGGTTTAAGCACATACTTGCATAGTAATCAATTTTTTTAATAACCCAATTCACCTCCCTCTTGGGTTGCTACATCTGGGCAACAGGGACATAGCCTTCAGTTGGGTAAAGCACATGGTTTGGCCTATACCATGCAACGTTGTAAGGGAGGAACTGCACCTTCTGTTCTGCCTTCAAAGACTTCCAATCAGCAATGCTCAGTCATCCGGTGTTGCAGTCCTTCGCGCTGCGCATGTGCCACCATAGCTTGGCATCCCCAGCCAAGAACATGCTGGCGAGGTTGACACACTCCACATCCGACACCTTTACTGCCAAGAAATATTGCTCCATGTCCCATACGAAGCTCTTCAGCTCCTTGGCATTGTGTACACTACTGAGGGACTTCAGCTCAAGGACACCGATCTTGGGCAGAGGGGCCTGCTCCGCATGGGGCTGTCATGTGCAGACCCATCACAGCAAGCTTACCTCATCCTCCAACTCCTTCAGCTGGTTCAGGATCTCCTCCAGCAAGATGTCTTGCCCGTCCTGCTATCCCATGGGCAGTGTGCTTGGTCCGGCCTTATTGGCCGCCGAGACCACTTGTTGCAATTGATTCAACTGCTCTTCTTCCTCTAGGGATCGGGTGACCATATCTGGAAAACCATCATCTTAAGAGAGTAATGATGAATTGGATGATGCAGAGATTTTCCCATGAAGATGGTTAATGAGTTTTTTTTGTGTTTTTCAAAAATTATTATAAATATAATCATAAACAAGATGAATCATCATGACACTACTACAAAAAGTTAAATAGACTACAGTAGGTTTTAGAAAAAAGACTACGTTTTTCATAAAAAATGTAGTCTTGTATTTTCACAAATTAAAAGACTACATCTTTTATTTAAAACGTAGTCTTATATTATCTGATAATATAAAAGGACTATGTTTTTAAATAAGACGTAGTTTTATATATAAAAAGACTACATTTTAATTAAGACGTAGTCTTATATTACATGATAATATAAAAAGACTACATTTTAAAATAAGACATAGTCTTATATTATCTGATAATATATTTTAGACTACGTTTTCAATTAAGACGTAGTCTTATATTATCTTATAATATAAAAAGACTATGTTTTTAATTAATACGAAGACTTATATTATCTTATAATATAAAAGACTACGTTTTTAATTAAGATGTAGTCTAATATAAAACTAAAAGTTTTTATTTTTTTCTCCTCCCGATTCGCTTCCCCCCTTTTCCTAAAAAAAATCCCATACCCAAACTTAAATTTCGTTCTCCTAATCGCAAAAACTCCACCGTTAGGGTTTCGAGAAGATATCTTCAAGAAAGAGTCCACTGCGGCTTGCTGAGTCTTCGTCAGACTCCATCCCACCTTACCCTTTCTTTAATCCGGTAGCTATAATGCTCATTGTTTCTCATTAGGGTTTTTGATTGCAGGAACAAGGATGTTGTAGTGAAGGCCGGAGCCATGCACAAAATGTTGAGCTAGATTGGATCGGGGAGCTCCCCGATAGTCTCCAAAATGACCATCGCAAATTTTCCCAGATTAGTGCTCTGGATTCCAACAAGATGATCATCGGCTCCTCTAGCATGGTCCCATTCCTCGTGAGGGCCTTAAAGAACCCTAGCGCCACCGCAGGCGGAGCAGGCTCCTCTCAGGCAAGACAGGATGCACTCCGAGCGCTCTTTAACCTCTCCATCGCCACTGCCAACACCTCTTGCCTCATCGACGATGACCTCGTCCCCTGCCTCCTGGCAGTGGTTGGTGACGTGGAGGTGAGTGAGTGGATCCTCTTGATGATCTCCAACCTCGTCGCTGCACCTGAGGAACGCCGGGCGGTAAGCCAATCGTGGGACGCGTTGCCGATCGTGGTCGGCATCCTTAACTGGTCGGATGCCCCAGGGTGTTGCCGATCTCTTTGCCCCCATTGCCTCAACTTCAGGCGTGACCTCGCCCAGCTAGCCCTCAACCTCGACCTCCCCCATGGCCTCTCCCTCCGCCTTGCCGGCTCCACCAACGTCTTCATCCTCCTCTCCCTCACTGCCAACCAAATCTGGGTCTTTGGCGCCCGGCTGCCAGGGGATCATTCTGATTTTGGAGTGGGTTTGTTAGATTGGAGCGATGGCGGGTTCCGGGAAGAGGATTTGATGACCTCCAATGGAGATGAGGTCTCAAAAGGCATAGCATACCATCTGGCCAAGTGTGGTTACAGGTATGAATGCAAAGCTCCAATCTTTCTTTTGCTTTGATTCCATTCGAGGGATTTTATGGGCGGGGTACGCTGTTTTGGATTTGTTCTTGAGTCTTGGTTGATGGTTTTTATAATTTTCTGACATCTTGTTGTATTTTTGTTCTTTTAAGGGAATGCGAGGGTGTAAGCCCAGTTTTATTTTTTTTTTTTTTTGTGGGGGGCGGGGGGTGCATTTCGGTATTTTTTTGTCGCTTTTAGAATGGATCTATTTGGAAATTATGCTATTGTGGATTTTGCCTGCTTTGTTTCATATGAGGTAGAATTAATTCGAACTAACTGACCTCATTCTTAAAAAGCAAAAAAAAAAATTGAAACTTAATAACTTTTTCCTTCTTTAAAATGGTTTTGTTTCTGAATTTTTTCTCTTAATTTTCTATAAATATATATTCTTTAATAAATTTGTTCATTTTTTTTTGTGTTAACTGCTTAGTTTTGGGTTACTAAGATAGGCAGCAAGCTCTCCATAAAAAGCTCATCTTTGAATGCCAAGCCAGCGAGGTCCGGCGATTCTGCTGACAAGGGCCGGTTTTCATCAAAAAAAAACCAAGTAGCATCTAAGTTCTATGCTAGGGACTAAATGAGGACTAAAATGGATGGAGCTAAAAGGGATGAGGGTGGTCAGCTTTGGAGCAAAGAAAATTCAAGTAATTAGACTGAACTAATTCTTCATGCCCCATTTATCATGTTCAATGGCCTCTATATTGATCTAGTGTTCTATCACATGCCAGGTGACAACTTCAATTCCGATATATCTAGAGAAGATGCTATACTAAATTAGGTTTGAACTTCTGTATGTTACACTGGACTTATTAAGAAACTATAGCCTACATCAAGGTGTGATGTTAGATGTAGCTTCTACATCTAGCTGGTTGTACATCATTCTGTATGCCAATTTAGAGAACTGCAGCAGGAATTATAGCATGCCAAGAATTCTGCATCACACTGGTTTTATCCTTACATAGACTTGCTGTCGAGATGAAATCATTTTAAGTAGTAGATAGAATGTATGATTATTATGCAATAAAGCACCATATGCATTTGACAAGTGGATTCTTTTGAAGCATTTTTTGATAACTCCTTTCATTTTCCCTCAACATGCTTTACTAGTTGATCAACATCTTATATTGTAACTTTTCTCATTGCATTAACTAAGTTTGCCTATTATCATTATGTTGCTTGGAAATATAACTTCTACCTCACCTTTACAGAGTGCTTAACAGTGATGGGACTTCAGATGGGAACAGATGCAGAAGATTATAATAGCTGTGCTACTGGTCATATTATTTAGTGTGTGTATGGTTGTTTGGTTTGTGTGAAATGTTTTATCGCTTCAACCAAAAGTGTAAATTTGCAATTTGCATTCATGACATAGATGAGTGTATACAGATTGATTGTATGACATAGATGAGAGGACACATAAATCAAAACTGTTCAATATGTATGGCTTCGTAAATCCTGGACATATCTTTATACACTATGGATCGACTGGAGTACGATCAGATTCGATTGCTAAAAGATTAGAGTGTTGTTATATGGATCAATTATTTCTAGCTCCTTATAACTCTGGATAAGTACTTTTTTAATGAAAATTGATACTTTTGATATTAAGTTGTTAGTTATTTTATTATGTTTATAAAGGGATCACTAGTCCTTAGTAGTTATTGACCCTCATGGGGACAAAGTATATTTTTGTGATTCTACTGGATGTTCAACGGGAAAAGAATTGAAAGGTTTTAATACGTAAGTATTTATTTCTTTTTAATTTTATAGTAATTTGTTTGGATTATATCATTTGAGTCTCACACTATTATTATACTTTGCTATATCAGTGCACTCAAAATATACAACGCTAAAGCTGAACGAGTTGCAATAAAAACACTTACTTGGGAGTTAGTTAAGGTATATTGACTTGCACATTCTTTTTTATAAATTATAAAATTAGATCTTATTTATTTAAGTCTTATAAAAACTTTTAAATTCATCTTTCAAGTGTCTAAAGCAACCATCATGCGTTGAATGTGACTATTATGTTATCATGTATATGAAGGAGATCATTGAGAATCATATCATTTCAACTGATGAAAATGTAGGTTATTATTGCGTACCTGATTCATATATATAAGTAGTACTTGTATGGTTTTAGATTTTTGTGTCATGTGTCATTTAGTGCTCTTTTCTGAGTAACTTATGTGTATATATGCAGTTTACTAAGAAGAAAACTTATAAACAAGAAGAGATTGACATGATGCATGAAGAATGGGTCGAGTACTTGCAAGGTTTCATTTGAAGAAAATTGGCACTAAATGTATTTGAGATTTAGCATCAAAGAAATATTGAAGAAAATTGGCACTAAATGTATTTGAGATTTAGCATCAAAGAAATATTGAAGAAAATTGGATTTTTAATTCAATGCATTTGAGATTTTTTGGAATATGTTTGTATGATGACAGTATTGGTTATTTATATGACAATATTGGATATTTTAATTCAATATTTTTAGAATTTTTTTGGAATTGAAAGTATATGTTTGTATGATAGGATTGGGTATTATACTACATTTTCAATATCAAAACGTAGTCTAAATGTACATAATAGACTACATTTTCTAATGAAAAAGTAGTCTAAATGTATTTAAAGACTTCATTTTTTGCCTTTTAACTATAGTTTTTGATAAAAATGTAGTCTAAATGTATTTAGAGACTACATTTTTTTGACTTTTGACTACAATTTCTGATAAAAATGTAGTCTAAATGTATTTAAAGACTATGTTTTTTTTTACTTTTAACTACATTTAAAAACGAGTCTAAACCATAAACTTTTAACTACGCTCATATTTTTTTGACTACACTCAAAAGGACTACGTTTTTTAAAATACTTTTAACCGTAGTCTATATATAAAAACTACGTTTTTTAGACGTAGTCTAATTAAATTTATGTAGTAGTGTGACTACATGAGATTATAAGTATGTGATTTGATCATTGATAGAGTAACAAATGCCAAAATGCCACTCTTAAGTTCGGTCAACTCAAAAATTAGAAAATTCAGGCCTGATCAAATTTTTCAAGTTGGGTTGACCTTGCTTGATTCACAGACTATTAAATGATTCGAGTTAGGCCTGACCGAGTCAAGAACAAAAAGGGTTAGCTGTGGACTCTATCCATTTTGCAAACCCATGCTCTTCAAAATTATTTTACGAACCTCCATCTTGCATTAGATCTTTCCATCTTATGTCCTCCGTGGATGATGACGATGGAGAGAAGGAGAACAAGAAATCCATAGGAACGACAAATAAATTTTTGCAAGGTTAAGGCAAAGTATCAATGGAAAATAAATATTATGACAAACTTTCATCGGTGGGAAAGCTTACAATATTTGTTGTTCCCTTTCATATTACATAACATCTTTTACAAGGCCATAATCCATGATATAAAACTATTTGCTTAATGACCTAAATCCATAAGCTTCAATTGATATGCAGACATTAATCTTTGAAGAGAGTTTCTGGTTGCAACCGATCTTCCAAAGTCAGCAAAGACAGCCATGCCTTGTGGTTGCGGTGGTGGTAAAAAAAAGCTGCCACCTGTGAAGATACCGAGGAAGAGGTTTGGTGCTGTTGGATGAAGTTTTAGTCTCTACGAAACCTTCAATCTGGAGCCTACAAAACCAAAATATCTACCCTCTTCCACTATAACATGAAGCTAGAGGGTAGCATGAGCAATTCTTACACCCAATGCAGGACTCCGGCAAGGTGACCTCTCCACTGTCTAGCGATAAAGAGGCTGCATTGAGCCCTTGGTCGCAAGTTATTTAGGTATGGGTGGTATGGAACAATATAAAAAAATAGTGGTCACCATGAATGATAATTTTGGCTTTGGTTTTGGTTTTCTCATTGGATGGAGTGGCAGAAAGAAATATAGGAGAAGGAGACCGGGAAAGGATCGTTTAGAAGATAGCGAAGAGAACTAGAGAACATGCTAAAACCTAAAATGGTTTCATCTCTATATGGCCTTTTAATGGTTGCGTGGTTTGATAGGTCTGAGATAACATTTCGTCCATACGTGCCTACAACGAATACATATCAAATATAGTGTAACTCATATCGGAGGTATAAATATATTAATAAACACATCATATTTTAAATGATTTACTTACTCCAATACACTAGGAGCAATTATCGACTCAAGACCCATTTTTTCTCATATGGGTTGCCTTGAACAGCCGCCAGTGCCCTGGATCGATGCCTTCCTTCAGCCTCTAAAAAATAACATTTCAAATTTATAGTTATGCTCAATTTAAAAAAATTATCATTAATATGTATATAAAATAAATAATTTACTTTACTTACTAGACAACGCCATTGCTCCTCAATCGAAATGGATCCCATTGTGTGGCAGGAAAGACTAGTGCCCGGACAACCTTTTTTGGATCAGTGGTTCGAGCTAGTTGTGGCCGACCTCTTACGCTACTCAAGATCTACCCACTTCTGCTACCAGTCATCCCATATTGAATTGGAGATATGAAAGGGGTGTTTCAATGCCCTCAGCTAGTGATATAAATTATCAGAGTATCGACAATGAGCAAGTGAAGTCCAAGCCCTTCTAACAAAAGGAGTTAGGGCTGGATCCCACTCAAATTCTTCCTGCAAGCAAAAAAATTATGAATATAAAGAAAGTAACAAATAAATAAAACACATAAATGTTGAAAATATGACATTATGAATGCAATTAAGAACCATGCAATTCATGTATACTAACCTTGTATATATAATTCTATATCAGAATTGAAATAGAAATCAAAATAATCCAAATATGTTTATAATAATAAATGTAGCTAGCTAATGTAATAAATAAATAAGTTTAAATTGTATCAACATATGGGTAATTATAAGTTACGTACCTAAAATTTTGCCTAATAAAACTCCCTCACCTTCATGCTATAGATTCTGACAGATGGTTCATAACACCCTTTTCTTCTTCATATTTGCATGCCATCTCATATCTGAAGCTGTAACCTCCAATTGATACATTCTTTACAACCATGGTACCAATGAAAGGTAATGCATTTTTTGAAAGACACGGGTCTCGTTCTAATTGAACTTCTCCTTGTCATAAATCGAGGTTTATCACAAAATTTATAAAACTCTAAATCTGCATCACACACCAATAAAGCATGCAATTATTCTTGCAGCGGTTAATCTTCTGAATAGGTAAACCAAGCCCATACAATATTTTTTTATTTTATAAAATGTATCATTCATAACATTATCATATGACAATACCTCTTTCATTAATCTCAAACTGAATCAAATGCCGCTTCAGATAAGTAATGTTCAACCTTAATGTTCAAGAATCGAGCTGCTACAGATAGTTGCGAACAGTTCACACTCAAGCCATAATTGTTCATTTGCAACACCTAGCATGTCATAGAAATGTTAGCTTTTTGGATTTGATTCTTCATAAAAGTGCCCTAAATTTAAGCATGAACCCTTTGAATCCATCATCATTTCTTCATATTGATTTAAGTTGTCATATTGATTATAATTTTAAGCTCTCATGTCATAATTTTCTGCTGCCACATTGTAATTCTCTATTGTTTCATAAATTGTATCGACCTTCTAATTGCTTGATTCTTTGATCCCTAACCTCAGTTTCTCCATGGCAGTACCAATTGTAGTAATTGGGCAGTAAACCCTTTTCTACAAAGATGAATTTTAACTATTTCATCATCCCTATAAGCTTTATTCTAATACTTCATCATATTACACAGACATCTGATTCTGGATCCATCCATCCACTCAAGTTGAATACATGCAAATGCAATAAATTTTTCTAATCCATTAACAAATTTAGAATTAAGAAAATTATTCTTAAGCCTTTGATACATCCATGAGAGATCAACATTCATTTTGAAATAATTACTATCACCTAAAAAAATATCTTTTGAATAAAATAATGGATCAACAATATTGATAATAATATAGGAATGATATTTAATAATTCATCAATATAAGCAACAAACAACTAGTATGGCATATTGTTGATCGGAGGCGGGGGGGGGGGGGGGGGGGGGGTGCGCGAGTGGGGTCAAGGGGGCTAGGGGAGAGAAAGGTTGAGCGGAGCCAAAGGGGGGCCAGCAAGGGAGGCAGGGAGCCAAGGAAAAATGCAAGAGTAGGGCCAAGGAGGGGGTTCTAGCATGCGGGAGAAGAGCAGCCCGCTAGAACTAGGGTTCTGGCTTGCAACCCGAGGGGACGGGACCGCGCTAATCATTGATTAGCGATACGCATGTGGGTCACTAATTAGCGATGCCTCACTGGCTTCACTAATTAGCAACGCCGTGCACGAGCGTTGCTAATTAGCAATGCATCAACGATGCTAATAGTATCACTAATTTTGTTCGTCACTAATTTTTCACAAATTTATCGCTAAATTTTTTGGCGTCGCTATTTTGTTGCTATTTAGCGATGCATATTTATGGCGTTACTAATGGGCATCGCTAAAACCAAAAATTCTTTTAGTGTATTAAAAGATTTGATTTTTAACTCTCTAGTCAAAATTACAAATCTATTCTAATTGATATGAGTTGGTCTAATCTGGACTACCAGCATGGACAAAAGAGAGTATGGCAGCTCGATTGGATAGCCATGACACTGCGAGATAGGTAGGTAGTAATGCATGATGCAATGGACCTTTCTTAGTTGATTAGCCCACTTTCTTTCCCTAAAGGAGTTTCGAGCTTTATGGGGCATCAAGCTCTAGGGGGGTAATGCGTGATACTGCTCATTTTTCTTAGTTGGTTGGCCCACTTCCTTTTTCCAAAGAAGTTCTAAGCTTTATGAGGTGCTATCCTTATCTGAAGCATCAAGTCAATCCATATGAAGATTTAGCTGATTGACTTGGGAAAGATCTTTTTTTGCTTTATCTATCATACTCGCCAGCTCTACACCTTATAGGTAAAGGACCCTTTCAAAATCTTTAGAACTTGGAGTGGTCATCTGAGGAGCCCTGGAACTCTTTTCTCCTTCGTATCAATCGATGTGAAAGAGTTTCCCTTGATGCTTTTCTTTGAGATAAAGAAGCCAAACTATCATCATGAAGAACATTAAAGGTTTTCCTTAAAGTCTCCCCAATGCTTTTTTTCGGGAGTAAGAAACCAAGCTAATGGTATGGAACACATTGTTTGGTCGATCTAAGAGATCCTCCTTAGTTGACAAATGAAAGGTCAAATTTTAATGTCAATAGATTGGTACAATCTGTAGGAACGCTGAACAAAAGTACTTAACTACATTGGCAAATTTTAAAAATTTTCACCAACTAAATTGACTTTTAGTTTAACCAAGAATAGAGTTAAGCCATTCTCTTGATAAAATATTTTAATTCAAAATGATAATATGGTGATTACTAATTGTCTTGGTCTACATCCCATATGGTAGTTCAGGTCTACTTAAGAATAGTTCATGATGAAGAATGAGAAAGAACGAAAAGTGGTACTTTGGCCGATAGCGAGGGAACTCTTCTCAAAGATTATATATCATTATGGATGGACTCACCATGACTAAGTTTGTTAACTTCAAGATAGCCGCTATGGGCCTAAGACCAAGTAGAAGAAGAAATGTTGATAGACTTTTTAGGTAGTCCCCATTTTTGTTTTAACTATATTTCTGAAATTCTTGGTTATGGATCTTATTTAACTTTAAAATGTCCTATTTAATTCTATGATATATAGTTCTCAAGTATTCTAATTTTGTGATGTCTTTTAAATGAAGTGAAATACTTTTGTTGGAATCATTTTTGTTTAGATTTAGTTACATGGAGTTTAGCAAGCAACATACCATGGTATGTGTTGAGAAAACTTGAATATATTATAAAAAGACACCATTCATTTCTATTGTGAAATTATACAGCAAAATTGGTTTTGAGGATTGGTTGAGGAAAATCTAAAGCTTCTATCGAATTACTAAATTCGTATACCTACAAAAGTTTCTCAAGGAGGAATTCTCCAGTGGGAAAGGCCATTAAAACTATGAAAAATAAATAATTAATTAATAAGGCCATCTTTCAGTCCAAAATCTAACAAACTTGTTCCTTTTCTAAATGTACCCATTAGGGAAAAATATATATTTTTACTACTTTTCATGTCTCCTAGGGAGACTTCTTAAATACGAATGCTGGTCTCATTCTTCTCTGTGAGGACCAACTCTAATATCCCTTTGAAACACCAAATTAGATGTGGATTATATTGAATAATGAAGAAGGAAGCGAGCATATGAAATGGCTTATGGTTAGTGGATTTTTTTTTTGTGTTGACTGGAACAAGGGAGATGAGCTCCCCAATTTATTAATAGTAGAAATATATACAATGAATTACAAGAGTAAGGAGAGAAGAGCTCAAAATAAGTTTTCAAAAGAGATTGTATATAATACCCTAAAACTAGTCTTATATTGAATAAAAAAAATAAAGTACTTATAACTTAAGTTCACCTACTATCAATTAACTTTCACTAATAGGTTAATTGGACCAACATGTGAGCTTGAGGATTACAAATAGTATCAGAGCTGATCGAGTATGCAGAAGTTGATGGGCATAAGAAAAGAGCTACCCTTGAGATGATAGTAGAGTCTCGCCATGGCATGGAGTCATCCTTACAACACCAACAATCTACCTCGGGGTAGGATTTGGCTAACTTATGGCATGTGATGAGAGGGTAATTGTAATACCTTAAAACTCATCCCCACATCGGATGGAAAAAAAAGTTTAAAAACTTTATAACTCAAGTTTTGCTTACTATCAATTAACTTTCATTTAGTTTTTAGAACCACATGATTTCAGCCTACTAATAGATTAATTGAGCCAATAGGTGAGCTTGAGGTGTTATAAAGACCCAGCAAAGATTTAAGATTACAATGAGTTCTCCCACTTTACCAATAGAAATGCAACTCCAAAAGTTAAAAGAAAATAAGTTCTTGTGAATAATGATAGATATATATGGGGGCCGCTATGGAAGTAAATACGTTAATATTTTTTTCTTTCTAAATGTGCCACTAGGTAGAAAGGATTGACTAATCCAAAGAAAGTTTTCAAAATTAAGGAATATGATTTTTCTTTCAGACACTCCATAAATCTTGGAGATTCCTAAGTTTTGAAGTAATATCACGAAGGCACTTATATAACTGGGACACCGTCTCAATGGGATTGTTGCAGAACAAACAACTTAAATTAACTGTTCATCCTTTCTTGGCTAGAATCTCATATGTGAAGTCTATTACAGAAGGCTAAACAAGCAAAGATCTTACGTCCTCCATGGACAATGACGGTGGAGAGAACAAGGTTAAGGCAAAGTATCGATAGAAAATAAATATTATAACAAACTTTCATCGATGGAAAAGCTTAGATTGTAGTTCCCTTTCATGCTGCATGACATTTTTTGCAAGGCTATAATCCATGACATAACCCTGATTTGCTTGATGACCTAAATCCATGAGCTTCAATTGATCTGCAGACATTAATCTTAGATGAGAGTTTCTGGTTGCAATCGATCTTCCAAAGTCAGCAAAGACAGCCATGACATTCCTCTCTGCATCAAACCATTTCAAGCCGGGAATTCTGGCTCCGCTCGGAAGAACTCATAGCAAAGCTGGAGGTGCTGTGTGGTTGCGGTGGTAGTAAACGAAAGAATTGCCACCTATGAAGTTGCCGAGCACGATTGAGATGTCGTTCTTCCAGCAAGTTGACCTCCACCGTCCGGTGACAAAGAGGCTGCATTGAGCCCTCTGTTGGGCCCATGGCCCACTTATTCAGCACATTAGGGCAAAAGGGAGCGCTACTCCTTTTTCTACCAGGATTTGTTCTCTCTCTTTTATAAAAGGAGCAGCCGCCTTCCTTTTTTGGTTTTCTCTTTTTCAAGGAGCAGCCGTCTGAAAAAAGAGGGGAAGTAGGTAGCAGGTATTTATTTTTTTCTAGGAGCGTGGATTGCTAGGGGAAGAGAAGGACGGGCTGCTGCTTAGTGCTTGACTACATGGGAGGACTTCCACTCCAGGAATCACGTGAAGGTGCTGCAGAAGAAAACAAGAGAGAAGAAGAAGAAGAGAAGGGAAGAAAATAAGGAGGTAACGCAGGAGACCATATTTTTCGGTGATGTAATCCTTATATCCCTATTATTCTCTTGTGATTGTTTCTCAAGTTCTTGCAAGGGACTTTGAGACTTGGATATTTATTATTTTATAGTGGATCTTCTTCTCTGGCTTGCCCGTGGTTTTTTTCCCTTTATCTTGAAGGGATTTTCCACGTAAATCTTGGTGTTTCTGTGATTGTGTGGTTTGCGCATTTTTATTTATTATTCTGCTGCCTATTACGGTCTGCTAGTATTTGCTCGTACATGGATTCTTTCCCATCAATTGGTATCAGAGCCTGTGAATTTTTTTTGTGTGCGAGCATGGAGGCCGGTAATGTTTCCCGCATGATCAGTCTAAACGGAAACAATTGGATGATATAGAAACCAAGGATGGAGGACCTCTTATATTGCAAGGATATATATGGACCTTTAGAAGGGGTCAAAGCAAAGCCCGTTACAGTGACAGACGATGCTTGGATCATGTTAGATCGGAAAGCAGTCGGTTTTATTCGGCAATGGTTGGATGATAGTGTCTTTCACCATGTTTCCACTGAGACTTCTGCAAACTCTCTTTGAAAAAAGTTAGTCTATATGAGAGAAAAATAGCTGGCAACAAGGCTTTCTTGATCAGAAAACTAGTGAATCTGAAATATAAAGAGGGTGCTTCTATTGCTGAGCATTTGAATGAAATGCAGAGTATTAATAACCAGTTATCCTCTATGAAAATGTCTCTTGATGATGAGTTGCAGGCATTGTTACTTCTCAGTTCATTTCCAGAAAGTTGGGAGACACTGGTAGTTTCCCTCAGTAATTCTGCACCAGACGGTGTTATCACCATGAGTCAAGTAACAGGCAGTTTGTTGAATGAGGAGTTAAGAAGGAAGAATTCAGCAACTTCTCAGATTGATTCACAGGCACTTGTCTCAAAGAATAGAGGACGGTCAAAGTCTAGAAATAGAGACAATTCATACAAGGGTAGAAGCAAATCAAGGTCAAGAAAAGATATTACTTGCTATAACTGTGGTGAGAAAGGGCACTACAAGAATCAGTGTAAGAAGCCTAAGAAGAGTAAGAAAAAGGGAAAAGAAGTAGAGGATACAGAGTCAAAGAAGAATATCACAGCTACTGTGCAGAGTGATGATTATTTGGTTTTGTCTACTTTGATGGTATCTTCTCATGTGAGTGTCAAAATCATGAGTGGGTGATTGACACAGGTGCTTCTTATCATGCTACACCACGGAGGGAGTTTTTTTCTACATATAAGACTGAAATTTTGGTGTTGTCAAGATGGGAAATCAAGGCACAGCAGACATCATTGGCATGGGTGACATCCACATGAAGACCAATCTTGGCTATAAGTTGGTGCTCAAGGATGTAAGGCATGTAGCTGACTTGAGGCTAAATTTAATCTCAGTTGGAAGACTTGATGATGAAGACTTTGATAGCAGATTTCATAAAGGGCAATGGAAGCTCAGTAAAGGTTCACTTGTTGTAGCCAGTGGAAGAAATGTCACACTTTATACAGGTTAGGCTAAAGCTTATGGTGAACAGTTGAATGTTACAGAGAACGACTTCAGCATGGAGTTGTGGCATAAACAACTGGGACACATGAGTGAGAAGGGGCTGCAAGTTCTTTCCAAGGGAGAAGTTCTACCAGACTTCAAGGGTGTACATCTGAACCCATGTGTTGATTGTTTGGTTGGCAAGCAACATAGAGTTTCTTTGCTAGTCCTGCTTTATCTAGAAAAATGCATGTTTTGGATCATATCTATACAGATGTTTGTGGTCCTCTGAGGACAAAAACTCCTAGTGGATCAGTTAATGTTCCAGGTATCAGTGGTGCACTTTATTTTGTCACTTTTATAGATGATTTTTCCAGAAAAGTTTGGGTCTATGGTTTGAAGACCAAAGATCAGGTTATTAATGTCTTCAAAGAGTTTCATGCCAGAGTTGAAAGAGAGACAGGAAAGAAACTAAAATGTATAAGGTCAGATAATGGTGGTGAGTACACAGGGTTATTTGATAATTATTGCAGATCACATGGCATTCAACATGAGATGATAGTTCCTCGTACTCCTCAGCATAATGCAATTGCAGAGAGAATGAACCACACCATCATGGAAAAGATCAGATGTATGCTTTCATAGTGCAAGTTACCTAAAAGATTTTGGGATGAGGCATTGAAGATAGCGGTTGATGTAATAAACTTGTCACCATGTACAGCTCTAGATGGTGATGTTGCAGAGCGTGTATGGTCAGGAAAAGATGTCTCTTATAAGCACTTGAGAGTGTTTGGTTGTCATGCATTTGCACATGTTCCAGACATTGAGAGGTCCAAGCTGGATGGTAAGACAAAAGAATGTGCTTTGCTTGGTTACTCACATGATGAGTTTGGTTATAAACTTTGGGATCCAGAAAAGCAAAAGGTATTCAGAAGCAGAGATGTGGTATTTTTTGAAGATCAAACCCTTCAAGACTTCAAGAAGGAGGTGTCAGTCAAGTCTTCTGAGGAGGATTAATAGACTGTGATCCAGTTACTCCTCCAGTAAATCAGGATGATAGGGGAGATGTGCAAGAAAATAGTGCAGGAGCAGATATTAACTCACCTGTAGGACATGTTGAGCAGGAAGGAGATCAGGAGCAACCTCCTACAGAGCCTTAGCTGAGAAGATCTATCAGACAATGTCAACCTTCCAAAAGGTATTCTACAGATGAATATATAATGCTTACTGATGCAGGTGAACCAAAATTTACCAGGAGGCAGTTGAAAGTGAGCAGAAAAAGGAGTGGTTAGTAGGTATGCTGGAAGAAATGGATGCCTTACAGAAGAACCACACATATGATTTAGTGGAACTACCAAGAGGAAGGAAGGCTTTAAAGAACAAGTGGGTTTTCAGGTTAAAGACTCAACAGCATTGTTCTCAACCAAAGTACAAGCTAGATTGGTTGTGAAAGGCTTTGGTCAAAAGAAAGGTATTGACTTTGAAGAGATTTTTTCTCCTGTTGTTAAAATGTCTTCAATTCGTGTTGCTCTAGGTATTGCTGCTAGTCTAGACTTGGAGGTTGAGCAGTTAGATGTGAAGACAGCTTTTCTTCATGGTGATTTGGAGGAGGAAATCTATATGGAGCAACCAGAAGGCTTCAAAGTCAAAGGTAAAGAAAATCTTGTCTGCAGATTGAAAAAAAGCTTGTATGGGCTGAAGCAAGCTCCAAGGCAGTGGTACAAGAAATTTGATTCATTTATGGCTGAAAATGGATACAAAAGAATGGCTTCAGATCATTGTGTGTATATCAAATGGTTTAGTGAGGATTTTGTCATACTCCTACTTTATGTTGATGACATGCTTATTCTTGGGAAAGATATGTCTATGATTGACAGTTGAAGAAGGAGCTGAGCAATTCATTTGAAATGAAGGATATGAGACCAGCAAAGCAAATACTGGGTATGCAGATTTCCCGTGATAGAAGAATCAAGAAAATATGTGTTGGAAGATTATTGAAAAATTATATGCCCCAATCCTTTTGATTTTGATGATTACTAAAAGCCATGAGTATGATAAAAGATGCAATGAGTTTATTAAATATGCAATGAATTTATTTTGAACAATCAATGAGAATGTTAAAGTTTGACATTAATCATTTTGAAAGTAACTTCAAGCTCAATGTTGAAACTTTCAAAAAGAAATTTTATAATTCATATTAAAATCAATGAGTTTTTGGAATACTTCTTGAATTAATTCTTAATGTCAATTTTATTGAATTCAAGTAAAAATATGAATTAAAATGAATCTGGAACGATTTTAAAGTCAATCAGAAAAGTTTCTAATTTTTGATACATTTCGGAGCTGACTCTTGAGTTTCAGAGTCGACTCCACTCAGAGTACAGAAATCTGTATCTGTCTCGAGTCGACCCATGCAATTTCTCGAGTCGACCCCCGATTCTGTCGAGCTGACTCCATGACTATGCGAGTCGACTCCGCTCAGACACCAGAGGTGTGTTTTTCTGAGCACTTCGTGAGTCGACCCCAACCTTTCATGAGTCGACCCCCGACTGTCAGGAGTCGACACTTTACTTTTGGTGAGTCGACCCCTAACCTTTATGAGCATTTCTATTTTAGTATGACGAGCTCGAGCCGACTCGGGAAAAGCATGAGTCGACTCCAGCAAATCTGGGCAAAATTTTTACGGATGCCAACTCAGCTCCAACGGTAAGATTTTTGATTAATGGCTATTTTTCTTGTCTCTAACGGCTATATTCTTGCAGAATCTATAAATAGAGAAGCTGTTTTCAAATCAAAGAGAGACGAATAGAGAGAAATTTATTTCAAAGAAAAAGAAGAGAAAAATCGAAAAAACAGAGCTTCAGTTGAAAAAATCCGAGATTCAAAATAGAGTGAAAGAAAGAGTGTGAAATCAAAGGAAGTTCCTTTTGTGTTCAAGCTCAAATCCAAGGAAGCTTCTGAAGAAATCCAAGTGCTATTCAAGAGTATCTCAAGAGATTTTCAACACTCGAAGAAAAGAGGGAAAGCCCAAATCAACTCCAACACATCTTCCGTGAAGAATCCAAGCTGAGGCCTGGTTCTACACCACCAAGGAGTTGAAGAAAAGAAGAAAAGCTCAAAGCCAACCAACAGCAAATCAGGCTTATCTAAACTCTATTCTTACATTTGTTTATCTGCTCACTAAGGAGCCATTGTATCTAAACAAACAATATTTCTATACTTGTGTCTAGCTCAATCTGATGGATTGAACTAGAGGAGGTAGTCTTACCTCAGTTCAAGCTTGGTTAAGCTTGGGGTTAATGGTTTTTGTGCTGGTGAGCCCTTGAAAACCAGCTGGGTTCGTTGTGCGCCCGGGAAATAACAAGTTCGAGTTGTGAGCTTGGAAAACAACTCTGCTGTAATCTAGGGTGATTATAGTGTGGACCCAAGTGAATCTTGGGAGTGGACGTAGGTGTTGGATACACCGAACCACTATAAAATCTTTTGTGTTTGCCGTGATTATTGTCTCTTCTCTATCTCTATTTTATACTGCAATTATTTTTACTTTGCATTTGCCTTCATTCATCTCAAGCTAAATAATTTAAAAGGCTTAATTTTTTAAAGAACCCAATTCACCCCCCCCTCTTGGGTTGCATCTGGGCCAACAATTGGTATCAGAGCTAGTGCTCATTAGATTTTGATCACACGATCAAGAGCTAAAGATCCAAATGGCAACACAAGTTGGTTCTTTTGCTGAAGGTCATTCTACGAATAGACCACACTTTTTAATGGTCAAACTATTCTTATTGGAAAGCTAGAATGAGGATATTCATTCAAGCTTCTGATTATGAGCTATGGGGTGTTATAATCAATGGACCTAGTACACCCACACAAGTTATAGATGGCACTATTGTTCCTAAGCCCGAAAGGAATGGAATGATAATGATAGGAAAATGGCACAGCTTAATGCCAAAGCCATGAATGTTTTATATTGCTCCTTAGATGCTAAATGAATTCAATCGAATCTCCACTTGTAATTCCGCTAAAGGAGATTGGGATAGATTAGAGGTTACCCATGAGGGAACAATCAAGTAAAAGAATCTAAGATTAATATTCTTGTTCATAAATATGAATTGTTTAGCATGGAACAATCTGAAACCATTGCATGCATGTACACTAGATTTACTGATATTGTTAATGGTTTGAAAAGTCTTGGTAAACTATACTAATCTGAACTTGTTCGAAAAATTCTTAGGTCATTACCAAGATCATGGGAAGCAAAATGACAGCAATCCAAGAAGCTAAGGACCTCAACACTTACCCTTAGAGGAGCTTCTAGGATCCCTTATGACCCATGAGCTGACATGAGGCAGCATGTTGAGGAGGATTCAAAGAAAAAGAAAATTGAAAGCTGCAAAAGAAGAAGAGAGCAGCAGTAATGATGATGATAATGATGAGGAGACTGCTCTCTTAGCAAAGAAATTTAAGAATTATGAGGAGAAAGAAACCCTTCCACAAGAAAAATTTGGAAATAAGTGGAAGGAGAAAAGGAAAGATAAGGACAAGGACAAGGAAAAAGAGAAAGACCCCTTGACTGCTATGAATGTAAGAAACCGGGGCACTTTAGAATGAATGTCCAAATTGAAGAAAGCCTACAAAAAGAAAAAGAAGGCATATGGTGACATGGAGTGACAGGAGGAATCTTCTTCCGAAGAAGAAGAACAAAAGGAAGTGCAAACTATGCTTCATGGCGGACGACATGATGAGGTAAGTCCGAAACCCTTGATGATTTGCTTTTGATGAATTTTTGATGCTTTAATGAACTTGTAGTGATTTTAAATTTGAAAAAGAAATAAGATTTTGAAAAATAAAAACTTAACTTTCATTAAGAAAAGGAAAATCTTAACAATGAAATTGAAACTTAAAACTGAAAATGAAATTTTAATAAAGAAAAAGAAAATCTTAATGAAAAAGATAAACTAAAGAAAGAAGTTGAAAAACTAAAAACATAGTTGATAAATTTACTTAAGCTCAATCAAATTAACATGATTAAAAGTCAAAAAGCAGTTTTTGACAAAGCTGGATTAGGATATAACACTTTAAGAAAACAAAAATCACTTAAAAATTTTTGTAAGTGCTGGCCAAAGTAATTTTACTTGTTTAAATGTAATCAAAAGGACATAAATCATTGAATGTAAAATTCTAAAACCAATAAAAATTAAATTTAAAAAGAAAATATGGGTTCCGAAAGGAACAATATTTGTTGCTACTAACCATGAAGGACCCAAGAAAGCTTGGGTACCTAAACATAAAGTTGATTTTTTGCAGGAATGTCTTGTGGCCAAGAGATCAAAGAGAAAGTGGTATCTTGATAGTGGCTGCTCAAGACATATGACGGGTGACAAAGAAGAATTCATCACCCTTGAAGAAAAGAAAGGAGGAGTTGTTACATTTGGTGATAATGGTCAAGGCCATATCATGGGCCTTGGTAAATTCAAATAACTCCATCTACTTTATTGATAATGTACTTTATGTTGATGGTTTAAAGCATAACTTAATTAGTATAAGCCAATTGTGTGATAAAGGTTTTAAAGTTTCCTTTGAAGCTTCTTTTGCACTGTACTAATCCCATTGATAATAGCATTGTTTTTGTTGGTAAATAGAAATGGCAATGTATACTTAATTGATTTGACAAATTTCTATAGTAATCATTGCTTAGTTGCTAATAATGCTAATATGAATGAGATTGGTTGGTTATGGCATCGTAGATTAGGTCATGCAAGCACACACCTAATTTCAAAACTAATTAAAATGGATTTAGTTAAAGGTTTACCTAAATTAGATTTTGAAAATAATAAAATATGTGATGCATGTCAATTTGGAAAACAAACAAGAAGTTCTTTCAAATCTAAAAATGTTGTTTCAACTTCTAGGCCACTAGAGCTACTTCACATGGACCTTTTTGGACCAACTAGAACCACAAGTCTAGGAGGAAAGAAATATGGTCTTGTGATAGTAGATGATTACTCTAGATTCACTTGGGTAATATTTTTAGCTCACAAAGATGAGACTTTCTCGATATTCCTGAAATTCTTTAAGAAAGTCACAAATGAGAAAAACACTACCATAGTGTCTCTAAGAAGTGATCATGGAACTGAATTTGAAAATCACTTATTTGAAAATTTTTTGAAAATGGTATTAATCATAATTTTTCTGCACCTAGGACCCCACAACAAAATGGTGTTGTAGAAAGGAAAAATAGGACTTTAGAAGACATGGCCCGTACCATGCTATGTGAAAGCAAACTCCAAATATTTTGGGCGGAAGCTATAAACACAGCATGTTACATCTTAAATAGAGCCCTAATAAGACCTATCTTAAGAAAACACCTTATGAACTATGGCATGAATAGAAACCCAATATAAATATTTTCATGCATTTGGTTGTAAATGTTTTTTCATAATAATGGTAAAAACAATTTAGGCAAATTTGATGCTAAATCTGATGAAGGAATATTCTTAGGATATTCAACAACTAGTAAAGCATATAGAGTATTTAACAAGAAAACTTTAGTTGTTGAAGAATCCATTCATGTAGTTTTTGATGAATCTTTAGCATCATTCTGAAAAATTGATGATGAGGAAGATACAAACATAATTGAAAAGATCTTGAAAAATTAAATATTGATGTATCTTTCAGATCAAGAACAAGAAGCTAAAGATAATGATTCACCTAAGGATGATGATACTAACACTAATCATAATGATATAGATCTACCTAGGATTGGAGATATGCTTATAGTCATCCTAAGGAATTGATTATAGGTGATCCATCTCAAGGAATAAGAACTAGATCATCATGAGAAATATTAGTAATCATCTTGCATTTGTATCACAAATTGAACCTAAAACTATTGAAGAAGCTGAA
Organism: Calamus simplicifolius; assembly: GCA_900491605.1. Lineage (NCBI taxonomy): Eukaryota > Viridiplantae > Streptophyta > Magnoliopsida > Arecales > Arecaceae > Calamus > Calamus simplicifolius. Next base: position 92,338 of record UESW01000082.1, read on the forward strand.
AAAGATAATAATTGGATGTTAGCAATGCAAGAAGAATTAAATCAATTCACTAGAAATAATGTATGGACCTTAGTAGAAAGACCTAAAAATCATTCTGTTATAGGATCAAAATGGGTATTTAGAAATAAACTAGATGAAAATGGCATAGTAATTAGAAACAAAGCTAGATTAGTTGCAAAAGGATATAATCAAGAAGAAGGTATTGATTTTGATGAAACCTTTGCACCAGTAGCTAGATTAGAAGCCATTAGACTATTACTTGCATTTGCATGTCATATGAATTTTAACTTATTTCAAATGGATGTAAAAAGTGCTTTTTAAATGGATTTATAAATGAAGAAGTTATGTAGAACAACCACCAGGTTTTGAAGATCATGAATTTTCAAATCACGTTTTTAAATTGCACAAAGCATTATATGGTTTGAAACAAGCACCTAGAGCTTGGTATGATAGATTAAGTAAATTCTTAATTGAAAATGATTTTATAAGAGGAAATGTTGATAAAACTTTTTTTGAAAAGAAAAGGTAAAGATTTATTAGTAGTTCAAATATATGTTGATGATATTATTTTTGGTGCTACTAACAATCTCTATGTCAAGAATTTGCTAAGTTAATGCAGGGAGAATTCGAAATGAGCATGATGGGAGAACTCAACTTCTTCCTTGGACTCCAAATCAAACAAAGAAAGAGGAAATTTTATCAACCAAACAAAGTACACAAGAGAAATACTAAAGAAGTTTGGTATGGAATCAATTAAACCCCTTGGAACACCAATGAGTCCTTCATGCAAGCTGGACAAAGATGAAGAAGGTAAGAAGTTGATCAGAAATATTATCGAGGTATAATCGGATCCCTACTTTACTTAACTGCAAGTAGACCAGATATAATGTTTCTGTTTGCTTATGTGCTAGATTTCAATCAGAACCTAAAGAATCACATTTAATTGCTGTTAAAAGAATACTAAGATACTTAAATGGAACAAAAAATGTAGGTTTATGGTATTCTAGAGACTCAACATTAAACTTGATTGCATATTCTGATTCTGATTATGCTGGATGTAAGTTAGATAGAAAAAGCACAAGTGGTGCATGCCAATTCTTAGGAAGTAACTTAATCTCATGGTTTAGCAAAAAGCAAAATTCAGTTGCATTATCAACTACTGAAGCTGAATATGTTGCAGCTGGAAGTTGCTGTGCTCAAATCCTATGGATTAAGCGACAACTTGAAGACTATGGTATCACACTTGATAAAACACCTATAAATGTGATAATACAAGTGCAATTAATCTAACAAAAATCCAATTCAACATTCAAGAACAAACACATAGAAATTAGATATCATTTTATAAGAGAACATGTAGCAAATAATGAAATATGTCTTGATTATGTTAATACTGAAGATCAATTAGCAGATATATTTACAAAACCCTTGAGTGAAGAAAGATTCTGTTATCTTAGAGGAGAGTTAGGGATTTGTGATCCATTAGAATGAATTTGAAACCCCTAAGAATTTTATCTAAATTCTTTCAAATCCTGATCTTTAAGGAAATCTTATCTAGAATTCATATCTAATTGATCCATTCCAATGATTATTTTATCAATTTTATGATCAATTCCGGACACATTTCAGAAATTTCATGTTTTTGCTCTGAAATGGTCTCGGAGCCGACTCGGTCGTATCGGAGTCGACTCCATGTTTCTGCTGAAACTCTGGGTCGACCCCTCCTCTGCGCGAGTCGACTCCACTTCGGGATGGTTTTCTGTGACTACCGGAGTCGACCCCTGGCTTTGCGGGAGCCGACTCGAAGTGGTCCCAGGTTGATTTATCTAGGGCAGAGTCGACTCGCCGTTCATTTCAAACTTTCCAATCTTTCAAAATACTCTCTCCAAAGACCTTCCAAACTCCCAAAATCCTTGATTAACTTCCAATCGACCAATGGCATCCAAAACCGTGGTTCTAATCTTGCTGCGGCCGGTGTGAAGGAAAAGGCCGTGAGGAAGACGGTGAGGCGTCCCGCTCGTGAGCCTTCTCCGAGCATGGATTCCACCTCATCCTCTTCAACCCCGAGTGCTTCTCCAGCTACTACTACTTCTCAGGTAGATCGTTTAGCCGATAGAATTACAACCGGGAGGAAAGTGGATTTTGAACTTTTTGAGGCAGAAGGTTTTCTTGTTGGGAGACAATTGATTGAATGGGATGAGAAAATATGTTCACTTAGATTGCCCACCTACCCAGCTCTAGTTAAAGGAGTTTATAAAATTTGTCAAGAGGAGATCAATGGTCTCATAAGTACAGTGAGAGGAAATAGGATAAATGTGACAGTGGAGCTTCTCTCAAGACTTTTGGATCTTCCAGTGTCTGGTACTTCCACTTTTTCTTCTGATGATAGGAGCCCGCTCTTCTAGATTATTAAAGAGATTGTTGGTTTTGAAGAAGTCTTTGCAAATCAACTTTCATTAGAATTAAGATTCTCCATAACATTTGCAGTAGGATTCTTTTCCCTAAGATTGGGAGATTTGATTATGTATATGAAAGAGACATCTTTGTATGGATGCCATTGTGACGGGAAGCCTATCAATCTTCCGAGCATGATTCTTTGGTACATTGCTGACTGTGGAGGAAAAAGGAAATCTAGTCTACCCTATGGCATGATTCTTACTAAATCTTTCAAAGCCAAGGGTTATTATATCTGATAGTGAGCCAATGAGGAATCTGAGACATACAGATTTTATAGCTTGGCTACTATTCATAGGATGGGTTTTGTTAAGAAAAATGGTAGATGGGAAAGGAAAGGATTAATAGAAGAGAGAGCCGGATGTTGAGGCACCAGGACCATCAGTTAGACATCCTCACCTGCACCTCCGAGCCCTCCTACTTCAGCACCTGCTCCTACACCTGCTCCATTTGATCAGCTTCATCTTCTACTGCTGCTTCTCAGATCTTCAGTTAATGCAGCTCAAAGGTCTTCTTGATGATCAGTCTGAAAAATTAAAGTCTGAGTTTGAATCTAAGTTCATGAATCTTAAAGAAACTCTATCATTGGATGATCGAATCACCAAGATTGAATCTACTCTTAGCACTTCAAGTCTTTAAGTGGAGACCTAAGAATATTTTTGAAGAACTTAAAGATATTTGCGGAGATGGCGAGACCTATGCAAAGTGCAATGCTGGAGCTTCAAGACAAGATTTTGATGCTTGCACTTTTGTAGATGAAAGGCTAAAATTATGTAAAGATCCAAACAGAAGGAATGAAGAACATTGTTGATCATTTAACTAAGGATTGTAGGACTCATTTTAATGTATTAGATTTTAATCCTTGCATGTATTGAAATTGTTGTTATGTTTTACTTTTGATATCAATGTATTAGACATTTTGAATGTATTTGACTCTTTGATGGAATGAAATGTCAATTTTGGTTACTCATTGTATTTCCTTCTTTCAATTAATGAATGATTTGGTTAAATCTTATCTTGATTGAATATTTTTGCTTCTCTACCTTTTTGTTGATAACAAAAAAGGGGGAGAGTTTTATAGTTTTATGATTAAATATGCATATAAGAAAATTAAATTAATCAATGAGATAAACAATGGGATATTTGATTAAGTTTCATAGGGGGAGCTACCTCATTCAGGGGGAGCATACGCCTATTATGAAATCAAAATAAATTCACAAATCAATCATGCATAAACTCAATGTTTTTGTCATCATCAAAAAGGGGAAGATTGTTGAAAGATTTTGAAAAATTATTGCCCCAATCTTTTGATTTTGATGATTACCAAAAGCCATGAGTATATTAAAGATGCAATGAGTTTATTTACATGAGCAATGAATTTATTTTGAACAATCAATGAGAATGTTAAGTATGACATTAATCAATTTGAAAGTAACTTCAAGCTCCATGTTTAAGCTTTCAAAAAGAAATTTTATACTTCATATTAAAATCAATGAGTTTTTGGAACATTCTTGAATTGATTCTTAATGTCAATTTTATTGAATTCAAGTCAAAAATATGAATTTAAAATGAATCTGGAACGATTTTAAAGTCAATCAGAAAATTTCTGATTTTTGATACGTTCCGGAGCCGACTCTAGAGTTTCAGAGTCGACTCCACTCAGAGTACAGAAATCTGTATCTGTCTCGAGTCGACCCACGCAATTTCTGAGTCGACCCCCGATTCTGTCGAGCCGACTCCATGACTGTGCGAGTCGACTCCGCTCAGACACCAGAGGTGTGTTTTTCTGAGCACTTCGCGAGTCGACCCCAACCTTTCATGAGTCGACCCCCGACTGTCAGGAGTCGACACTTTACTTTTGGTGAGTCGACCCCTAACCTTTCTGAGCATTTCTATTTTTGTATGACGAGCTCGAGCCGACTCGGGAAAAGCATGAGTCGACTCCAGCAAATCTGGGCAAAATTTTTACGGATGCCAACTCAGCTCCAACGGTAAGATTTTTGATTAACGGCTATTTTCTTTGTCTCTAACGGCTATATTCTTGCAGAATCTATAAATAGAGAAGCTGCTTTCAAATCAAAGAGACGAATAGAGAGAAATTTATTTCAAAGAAAAAGAAGAGAAAAATCGAAAAAACAGAGCTTCAGTTGAAAAAATCCGAGATTCAAAATAGAGTGAAAGAAAGAGTGTGAAATCAAAGGAAGTTCCTTCTGTGTTCAAGCTCAAATCCAAGGAAGCTTCTGAAGAAAATCCAAGTGCTATTCAAGAGTATCTCAAGAGATTTTCAACACTCAAAGAAAAGAGGGAAAGCCCAAATCAACTCTAACACATCTTCCTGAAGAATCCAAGCTGAGGCCTGGTTCTACACTACCAAGGAGTTGAAGAAAAGAAGAAAAGCTCAAAGCCAACCAACAGCAAATCAGGCTTATCTAAACTCTATTCTTACATTTGTTTATCTGCTCACTAAGGAGCCATTGTATCTAAACAAACAATATTTCTATACTTTGTGTCTAGCTCAATCTGAGGGATTGAACTAGAGGAGGTAGTCTTACCTCAGTTCAAGCTTGGTTAAGCTTGGGGTTAAGGGTTTTTGTGCTGGTGAGCCCTTGAAAACCAGCTGGGTTCGTTGTGCGCCCGGGAAAACAACAAGTTCGAGTTGTGAGCTTGGAAAACAACTCTGCTATAATCTAGGGTGATTATAGTGTGGACCCAAGTGAATCTTGGGAGTGGATGTAGGTGTTGGATACACCGAACCACTATAAAATCTTTTGTGTTTGCCGTGATCTATTGTCTCTTTCTCTATCTCTGTTTTATTCACTGCAATTTATTTTTACTTTGCATTTGCCTTCATTCATCTCAAGCTAAATAATTTGAAAGGCTAATTTTTTAAAGAACCCAATTCACCCCCCCCCCTCTTGGGTTGTCATCTGGGCCAACAATATGGTTGTCACAGGAAAGTACATTGAGAAGGTATTGGATAGGTTCAGTATTATCAATGCAAAGCCAGTTGGTTCTCCTCTTGCAGGTCACTTCAGGTTGTGCTTAGAGCAAAGTCCTTCAAGTGATGAGGAGAAGGAGAAAATGAAGAAGGTTCCTTATGCTTCAGCAATCGGAAGTTTGATGTATGCGATGGTATGTACGAGGCCAGACATCGCATATGCAGTGGTTATTGCTAGCAGATTTCTTGCAAATCCAGGGAAAGAACATTGGGCAGCAGTGAAGTGGATCTTCAGATATCTCAGAGGAAGCTCCAAAGTTTGTTTAAGCTTTGGGGGTGGTCCAGCTATGCTGATTGGTTACACAGATGCAGATATGACGAGAGATATTGATACAAGGAAGTCCACATCAGGTTTCATACTTACTTTTGCAGGGGGAGCTGTGTCATGCCAATCCAGATTGTAAAGGTGTGTAGCTCTCTCTACCACAGAGGCAGAATATATTGCTGCTACTGAGGTCTGTAAGGAGATGCTGTGGATGAAAGAATTCTTACATTAATTGGGGTTGAAACAAAAAAATTATGTGGTACATTGTGACAGCCAGAGCACCATCCACTTGTGCAAGAACCCAACTTTTCATTTCAAGTCAAAGCATATAGATGTGAGATACCACTGGATTCGAAATGTGTTTGAAGAGAAGCAGTTACAGCTCCAGAAAATTCATACAGATGAAAATGGGGCAGATATGTTGACAAAGACCTTATCAAAAGAAAGGCAAGAGATATGCCAACAGTTGATCGATATGATTTCACACTAAGGAAGCATGAGACAGCCTCCCTTATGGGCTGAAGGGGGAGGTTGTTGGGCCCATGGCCCACTTATTCATCCCATTAGGGCAAAAGGGAGCACTACTCCTTTTTCTACCAGGATTATTCTCTCTCTTTTATAAAAGGAGCAGCCACCTTCCTTTTTTGGTTTTCTCTTTTTCAAGGAGCAGCCGTCTAGAAAAAAAGGGGAAGCAGGTAGCAGGTATTTCTTTTTTTCTAGGAGCGTGGATTGCTAGGGGAAGAGAAGGAAGGGCTGCTACTTGGTGCTTGACTATGTGGGAGGACTTCCACTCCAGGAATCACGTGAAGGTGCTGCAGAAGAAAAACAAGAGAAGAAGAAGAAGAAGAGAAGGGAAGAAAATAAGAAGGTAACGCAGGAGACCATAGTTTTCGGTGACATAATCCTTATCCCTATTATTCTCTTGTGATTGTTTCTCAAGTTCTGGCAAGGGACTTTGAGACTTGGATATTTATTATTTTATAGTGGATCTTCTTCTCTGGCTTGCCAGTGGTTTTTTTTGCCTTTATCTTGAAGGGATTTTTCACGTAAATCTTGGTGTTTCTGTGATTGTATGGTTTGCGCATTTTTATTTATTATTCCGCTGTGTATTACGGTCTACTAGTATTTGCTCATACATGGATTCTTTCCCATCACCCTCGGCCACAAGGAACTTAGGTTTGGGTGGTGATATGACTGATCCCTGTGTCCTCAGAAAAGGTAACGGTAGCTACGTCATTCCCCCACCCCCGGCACCCCCTCGGGGTCAGGGGGGAACATCATTTCTTAACCCCGAGACCCCCATCGGTCTCGGGGTGCATCGTCATTCCCCCACCCCCGGCACCCCTCGGGATCGGGGGGTCATCATTTCTTAACCCCGAGACCCCACCGGTCTCGGGGTGCACCGTCATCCCCCCACCCCCGGCACCCCCTCGGGGTCGGGGGGGTCATCATTTCTTAACCCGAGACCCCCACCGGTCTCGGGGTGCACCGTCATTCCCCCACCCCCGGCACCCCTCGGTCGGTGGGGGTCATCATTTCTTAACCCCGAGACCCCCACGGGTCTCGGGGTGCACCGTCATTCCCCCACCCCCGGCACCCCCTCGGGTCGGGGGGGTCATCATTTCTTAACCCCGAGACCCCCACCGGTCTCGGGGTGCACCGTCATTCCTCCACCCCCCGGCACCCCCTCGGGGTCGGGGAGGGTCATCATTCTTAACCCCGAGACCCCCACCGGTCTCGGGGTGCACCGTCATTCCTCCACCCCCGGCACCCCCTCGGGGTCGGGGGGGGTCATCATTTCTTAACCCCAAGACCCCCACCGGTCTCGGGGTGCACCGTCATTCCTCCACCCCCGGCACCCCCTCGGGGTCGGGGGGGGTCATCATTTCTTAACCCCGAGACCCCCACCGGCCTCGGTTGTGCACTGTCATTCCCCCACCCCCGGCACCCCCTCGAGGTCGGGGGGTGGGGTCATCAGCGGTCAACACGCGACTCAACTGCCAAGGAAAACATCAAATATCAGGTGGCATGGTGCTTACACATGATTTTCAGCGCATGGCCACGCCTCGCCATGGTGTACCATTCGATACTTCCGTGATTGTGCCCGTTACGGAGGGCCATGCCTCATAACGACGTTTGGCACATTGCATGCCCCTGTGCATGACCATGCCCTGCCACAGCGTACCATTCGGTAATCCCGTGATTGTGCCCCGTTACGGAGGGCCATGCCTCATAACGGTGTTTGGCGCGTTGCATGTCCCTGTACATCACCACGCCTCGCTACGGTGTACGACTCACTACCTCTAGCAATGGTGCCCAGTCATATCAACTGGCGACGTACACTGAACGCCCGCATGGTTATCGAACACGCGTGGCATCACACGTGTCAATGGTACGATGGAGATCTTCCAAAGCTGCAAGTTGGGGTATTCAGACAGGTATAAAGGGCACATGCTCACACGGTAAGTGGGATCTGAACTCTGGTTTTTTTGAGCTTTCTTCCTCCCAGCAAAAACCCTAACCGCCCCAGCTCTTCTTCGTTGAGGCGGTTCTTTGTCTGAGCCCAAGCAACTGACTTGATCGTCGGAGGGTCCCCACCGGTGCCACCGGTCCCCGGGGACTTTTCTTGCAGGACTTCGAGGAGGGAAACGTCCGTCATCCTCGACGTTCGAGAAAGGTGTCTTGGCGCCATCAGATTGGTGCGCCAGGTAGAGGGGTGTAAGAAAGACGTCGAACCAGCAGCTTTCTTCTTCTCCCGACTTCGAGCTCTTCAAACCAAATCATGGTGACGACTCGAACGAAAGGAGCTTCAGCCGGCCGCGCTGGGGGGCAGTGCTGCGGGGCTGGTCCACCTGCGGAGGCCCCCCCGGCTCTCGCTTCCTGTTTCCCGGAGCCTCCGAATCTCCAGGGGGCAGGGCTTTCTGCTCCGCAAAATGACGTCCCTGCGCCTGCTCCACAGCAACTTGAGGAAGATCGATTCGCTGCCCTGGCCACACAGGTCCAGTCGTTGGCGGCGATGGTTCAAGGCATGAAGCAACAGCAAGCAGCCTTGCGACAACCGGAACCGAACCCGTCTGTCCCTGGGGTGATGCAGCCTAGCCAGCATTCCTCCCGCCGGAGATCGCCAGTTCCTGCAGATCATCGCCGCCGATCCCCGGCCAAGCCGCATCACCGCGAAACATCCAAAAGGCCCCAGTCTCCTTCTCGTCACGCCAGCGTTTCTCCTAAGCGGTGCCACGGAAAGGAGGCGGAGCGCCCGCGCCGGCATCGCCGCCCCCGTTCTTCTTCTGAATCTTCAGGGAGGGCTCCTTGATGGCCGGATGCCTCGTCGGGCTGAGGTCTCAAAGCCAACTGAGGGAGGCAAGCTGGCCCCTAACTGGGAGGGACCTTACCGGATCATCGAGACGCTGCGCCACGGGCTTACAAAATCAAAGAACTCGACGGGACACCACTCCCTAGGACGTGGAATGCGGATAACCTCCGCCGGTATTACCAGTAATGTATCCCTCTTTTCATGATAAGTATCATCCCTGTGTTTGCTTGGGTTTTCACCCCTTATCCAATGCTAACAAGATTCAATTTAGCTATCTAAATCTTCGCTCAAAGCCCTGCACTAGCCAGGCACAAAGACAAGTGTACCACTGGCAGAGCAGTGTGCCGCTGGCTCTCAACAACAAAAGCCCGGCGCCCCGTCGGCACTCAAAGCCCTGCACTAGCCAGGCACAAAGCCCAGTGTACCACTGGCAGAGCAGTGTGCCACTGGCTCTCAACAACAAAAGCCCGGTGCCCTATCGGCACTCAAAGTCTTGCACTAGCAGGCACAAAGCCCAGTGTACCACTGGCAGAGCAGTGTGCCACTGGCTCTCAACAACAAAGCCCGGCACCCCGTCGGCACTCAAAGCCCTGCACTAGCCAGGCACAAAGCCCAGTGTACCACTGGCAGAGCAGTGTGCCACTGGCTCTCAACAACAAAAGCCCGGCGCCCCGTCGGCACTCAAAGCCCTGCACTAGCCAGGCACAAAGCCCAGTGTACCACTGGCAGAGCAGTGTGCCACTGGCTCTCAACAATAAAAGCCCGGCGCCCCGCCGGCACTCAAAGCCCTGCACTAGCCAGGCACAAAGCCCAGTGTACCACTAGCAGAGCAGTGTGCCACTGGCTCTCAACAACAAAAGCCCGGCGCCCCGTCGGCACTCAAAGCCCTGCACTAGCCAGGCACAAAGCTCAGTGTACCACTCGCAGAGCAGTGTACCACTGGCTCTCAACAACAAAAGCCCGGCGCCCCGTCGGCACTCAAAGCCCTGCACTAGCCAGGCACAAAGCCCAGTGTACCACTGGCAGAGCAGTGTGCCACTGGCTCTCAACAACAAAAGCCCGGCGTCCCGTCGGCACTCAAAGCCCTGCACTAGCCAGGCACAAAGCCCAGTGTACCACTGGCAGAGCAGTGTGCCACTGGCTCTCAACAACAAAAGCCCAGCGCCCCGCCGGCACTCATAGCCCTACACTAGCCAGGCACAAAGCCCAGTGTACCACTGGCAGAGCAGTGTGCCACTGGCTCTCAACAACAAAAGCCCGGCGCCCGTCGGCACTTAAAGCCCTGCACTAGCCAGGCACAAAGCCCAGTGTACCATTGGCAGAGCAGTGTGCCACTGGCTCTCAACAACAAAAGCCCGGCGCCCCGCCGGCACTCAAAGCCCTGCACTAGCCAGGCACAAAGCCCAGTGTACCACTGGCAGAGCAGTGTGCCACTGGCTCTCAACAACAAAAGCTCGGCGCCCCGTCGGCACTCAAAGCCCTGCACTAGCCAAAACAAAAGCCAAAAAATTGTGGTCACCAAAGATGATAGTTTTGGCTTTTGTTTTGGTTTTCTCCTTACAATATAAAAAAAAAAATGGTCACCATGGATGCCATACAATATAAAAAATAGTGGTCACCATGGATGATAGTTTTGGTTTTGGTTTTGATTTTCTCCTAATAATATAAAAAGCAATGGTCACCATGGATGATAGTTTTAACTTCGGTTTTGGTTTCTCCTCGGATGAAGTGGCAAAATGAAATATAAGAGGAGGCCGGGGGAAGGATTGTATGCAACGTATCGTTTGAAAAGTTTTAATCATGTGTTCTATTTAATTATATAATTAATGTCCTACCTTCTCAAAAATTATAATCCCACATTCTATTTATTTATTGCATATTTTAAACGAAGTTATAATCTTCTTGCATTTGCTAAGGAGATAAAAGTTCCATATCTATCTATAGCAAATATTGATAATCCAGAGAGAGGCCATGGACATCATCACGCTCTCATAATCCGTAAGATATTGTTCTTATCATTTTAATTTTACATACAGATCCTTATCTGCTATTAAAAATATGGCACTTTGATATTTGGTCAGATTATAAATAGGAAAAAAAGCTTTACAACAGGATTCCTCATTTATGGTCATTGAAGATTTTGTTTCCTTTATAGACAGATGCATTGCACTTGCATTCAAATTTTGCTCTGTTTCCTTAACAAAACAAAACAAATAATTCATACGAGATGCTTAAGAGACTACATAGTAGTTGATGATGATATTTTAGCAATTCTCATACGACAATTGTTATATATATAATCAGTTAAGACTTTGAATTAGGGATAAATGTCTGATTATTTTAATTTGATGATCACAAAATCTGTATTAAGCTTGCCGCCATTGATACTCATTATTCTTTTGTAAGAATATCGGGGTTTATATATATATATATATATATATATATATAATACATCAACCATAGTTGTCAGATCCAGCTCGGACATTGACTCGGCCAAGGGCGTGGGTCATTGGATCACTGGTTCAACCGTCGAGTCTCCAGTTAAACCATTGATCAATTATTTTAATATAAAAATATTTATTTAATAAAAAAAATTTTTAATAAAAAAATTAAGGTTAACATGATAATAAAACTCATGGCCCTATTCGATTCAGGCTAGTCTAACCGATTCATGGGTGAACCGGATGGGTTGACCGGATATAATTTGGTGACTCTAGTCTCCACTATGTGGCTTAAAGTTTCTAATTCTTCTTTAATTATTTATCTTTGAGTATTTCAATTAAATTTATGTTTTAGATTTATGTATATTTTTGGCACCGCTAAAGGATATAATCGTAATTTTTCAAGGTAAAACATTATTTTTTCAATATTTATAAAAATATGACTAAATTAATGTTGTGGATTATAATTTTAATAATTTATCATGAATACAAGCAAAACATTATGTCTTGATTTTTTTAATATTATTAAAATAATACTATGAAATATGAAAATAGTAGTAACTTTTGTAACAAAATGTAGCATTTTCTTTTAATAATATTTACGCCAATGGAAAAAATATATAGCCATGTAACAAATGCCATAATGCCAGAAGGAAGAAGTTTGTTATACAATTTGGTCTTCAATTGGGGTATAATTTTTCTTAATCCAAATTATATCTAGAAGAAAATGAAAATATTAAATTAGAAAATCCAGGCCTGATTCGCTTTTCAAATTGGGTTCAATTTTTGACCTTGCTGGATTAAACGATTCGAGTTTGGCCTGACGATCGAGTCAAGAACGGAATGGATCGGCGGTAGACTAAATCCATTTGCAACCCGATGCTCTTAAAAATTATTTTAAAAATATCCACTCATCATATCAACGCTCCACTTTCCATCATACGTCCTCCGACCGTGGAGGGAGCAAGAAATACCGATGAACAGCAGCGATTAATTTTACAAGGTTAAGGCAGAGTATAAGTGGAAAATAAATATTATAACAAACTTTCGGAAAGCTTACATTGTTCTTCCCTTTCATACTGCATTAAAATATATATATATATATATATATTATAAGGCCATAATCCATAATATAAACCTGATTTCCTTCACGACCTTAATCCACGAGCTTGAGTTGATTAATCTTGGATGAGGATTTCCCGTCGCAGTGATTGAAAAGATCTTCGAAGGTCGCCGAAGATGCTCATGACATCCCTTCATATCGAACCACTTCAAGCAGGAAATTCTGGCTCCGCTACGAACGACTCATAGCGAATCTGGAGGTGCCGTGCGGTTAGGGTGGTGGTAGAAGTGCCACCTTTGGAGACGGCGAGAAACAAGCTGTAATCTAGAGCCTCCAAAGAAACAAAGCAACAAGCTGCCCGTTCCCACGCTATAACATGAAGCTAGAGAGCAGCATGTTCAGTCGTTCCTCCAATTCAGGACTCCACCAAGGCGATCTCCACCGTCTGGCGAGAAAGAGGCTGCCTCGAACCCCCCGGTCGCAAGATATTTAGGTATGGATGGTATTGGAACAACAGAAAAACTAATGGCGCCGGCCACCATGGATGATAGTTTTGGTTTGGGTTTTTGTCACGCCCCAGACCTAGTATCAGGCTAGGGTAAACCCGCCGCGTTCCGGGCACGCAAGGCGTTACAAAAATTTTCACATTATATATATAAACCAAGTCAAATACAATACTAAAAGTTTTGGGCTAACACCCTTACACACCACAATAATAAAGTCTGGGCATCAAGCCCTACACATATGTAATACTGGGGTTACAACAAAATAATGGTCTCGTTTTATTTAATAGAAGATCCATCACCCCACCAATCCATCTTCAACCTCGTGGCTCTGACAAAAACATTGTAAGATTTTTGTGAGCTTACACTCAGTAAGTAAGCCACGTTATACAGTCAAATCATAGCATAGCAATCAATAAGCACATAAATGATTTGCATGCTTAAACATTCCAAATACTCAAACATGCAATGTAAGTAAACCCACTGTTTATACTCTCAATGGTAACTGTAAATGTGACCCACGGCCCTGCAATATCTCAATAGTGTACCAACAAGCATCCCCCTACTGAAAGGGTCCAGATACCAGGGTCACGCCATGTCAAAATCCACCAGAACACATACTCTATATGTGTGATGCCACATCGAACCAAGCAGAACACGTCCTCTAGATGTGTGATGCCACCTCATAGAACTCAGAACACATCCTCTAGATGCGTGATGCCATAGCGAACCCAAGCAGAACACATCCTCTAGATGTGTGATGGCATAAACAAGCAGAACACGTCCTCTAGACGTGTAGGTGGCATAAACAAGCAGAACACATCCTCTAGACGTGTAGGTGGCATAAACAAGCAGAACACGTCCTCTAGACATGTGTGTGGTATGACATGATAAAGGAGAACCGCGGCGACACATAACAGTACCTCACATCACATGCACTCATCATATCAATAACAACTCTATATTGCATAAACAGTGGATTATACTTACTGAACAATTGCATGTAATAAATCACATCAATATCATAATAACTGCATCTCTCATGCATAGCATCCACATATGAAATCATAGCACATAAACAGCCATGTATCATAATATTCATTTACCTTCAATTTAGCCAATAACATTTCTTCATGTCACAATTCACAATTTAAACATTCATATAATGAATAATTTATTAAATATGATTAACTGGCTTACTTACCTCAGTACGTAAACAGGTATATATCAGCTAGTCAGATGTCTGAGCACCTACAGGATCATTTTACACAATTAATTTATTAGCAAAGAATATTAAAATGACCCTTATGATTTCTACCCAGACTAGTTCACGGGCCCTACTTTGGGCTCAATATCTCCCACTATATACATCCAATTGGGGAAATAAAAATACCCCAGAAACTAGAATTCACCAATTCTAGCCATATAATATTTTGCTAATCCCGGCCCGTTACGGGGCCCAAAAACAGCCCAAACTTCTAATGCTGCAACCCAAAAGGCCTGAACCGGCCGGCCCAGCCGGCCCGTTCAAATCAAAGCCACCTGATCCCCTGTTTCACCGAACAGGGGACGGAAACTTAGCCGGCGGCCGGGGCCACCGCCGGCCAAATTGAGGGTGGCCCTGCCGCCGGTGGCCGGGCCAGAGCCGGCCGCCGCCGCGGCCGGCCGCCAAACCTCCTCTCTCTCCCTCAATTTGTCACTTCTTCTTATTCTCCTCCGCGCGGCACATCATGTGCCGGTGGTACGGCCGGCCACCTTGGCCGGCCGGACCTCCACCGGATGCACGCCCGGTGCCGGTGGAGGTGACAGGCCAAAGCTCGAGCCGGCGAGGGCGAGCATGCCGTCGGGCCCGAACCAACCGGCGGAAGCCAACGCACGAGAGGAGGGCCAATTGGCCCTCTCTCTCCTCTCTCTCTCCACCACCACCCCGCCGGACGCCTCCTCGGCGCCGGCGGAGTCGTCGGCCAAAACTCAGGCCCGGCGAGGCGGTGTGACCGCAACTCCCTCGCTCTCTCTGTCTCACGCTCTCTCTATCTCACGATCTCTATCTCTCTCCCAC